>JANHAO010014353.1:0-15367 GCA_026873985.1 Saraca asoca | reverse complement strand
TTTTTTTTTTCTTTTTCTGAAAAAAAAAAAAACTCATCTCATTTTCTTGTGTTGATAACCTATTAACATAGACAGCAAGAAATTCCCACAAAGAAAAAAATTAAGCCTTCATAATCACAGAAGTAGATCCAAAAAGAGAAAAACTAGTAAAAGCTTCGAAGAGCTTGAATTTAAGGAGCTAAAAGGGCTTATGGATATGGGTCTGGAGTTTTGTTCTTGTCTGAATCATCATAATCATACAAAAATTTCTTTTCTTACTAAATCCATTCCACCAAAATTCACACAAATTTTCCATCATATGTGACTGTTTCAACATCAGTTGAATCTTTCAATTTACCATGCCAAAAACAGAGAGAAAGTCTTCTCCTTTCTCAATTGGGTCGATTCATAGAAGAAAAAAGATATGATTCATAGAAGCACAACACCACACCACCAATGCATCATCCACAGAAATTGCCAAACACGAAGAAAACGAAGAAACAATAATAATTTGTAAGAATACTATTTCACCTTGCTATGACGCAAAACCAGCTTCAAACAAGGAAGAAAACGAAGAAATGGAACCAGGAGAGGATGAGAGCACGCGAGGAAGACGAGAAATAGCGATGCAATCGGCCAAATCTATAGAAAAAGAAATAGGAGACGGTAATAAAGATTTCAAAAATTCCAATAGAATTTGTCTGTTGGAATTGAATAATAAAATAAAACGTGCCATTTTATTTTTAATTTCCAACAGACAATTCCGTTAGAATGTCTGTTGGAATAACTTTTTAAAAAAAAATTAAAAATCAACGTATTTTGAATATTCCAACGGATATTCAAGCGGAATTCATATCCGTTGTAATTTCCGTTAGAATATTACAACGGATTATCGTCCGTTGTAATCTCCGTTTAAATATTACAACGGAATTTGATCCGTTGGAGTTATTCAATTGAAAAATCTTATTTTTCTTGTAGTTTATGAATGTAGGGATTACACTGACTTTAGTCGAATTACAATAAAAAGCTCCTGGTGTCTATAGTTCTTCCTTTCTCTCTATCTACTTCTTATTTACATTTGCTTTCATAACTTGCAGTTTGGGGATTATAGAACTATTTTGGTTGACTAACATTTAGGCTTACCAAATTTTACCATCAACACTTACCTTGTACAGTCTTTTTTTTTTTTTTTAATATTAGAAAGTGCAAAGTTGAAAAATATAAAAAATGGTGGATAAACTATCTCAGTACTTCCTACATAATCTTCTGGGGAGATCCAATTGTCCCTTAATGCCACTTCTACAATTAACACCTCATAATTCTTCATACTATTGTAACAAGGAATATGACATGCATTTGCACCAGGGTTTTGTATTATTTTGTAGAACCTAAATACATGGAACAGTAAGTAAATGGAGTAATTATAAATCAAAAATTGACAAATATGCTATAAATGATAGTTTATAAGAAAAAAAAAGTCAAAGTAGAATAATTACATTTTTAATAAGAATTATCTTAACAAACTACAAATTGAGCTCATTCATTTATTCATAAACTAGAATTGCTTTCAATCACGCTAATTGAAGAAAGCCCATACGAAATTTGGCGGAGGGTGTATTTCAGCAAGCATCAATTTACCTCCAAGTTTAAGCTTCAATAGCTTTCATTAAGATAAGTAATGAAAGAGCCGTTTGTTAATTTCTGTTGGTTTTCTTCTTTTATTGGTTTTGAGTTGGGAAAATGCAAGAGCAAGTAATGTCCAATTTGGGATGTTAGGTGAAATTTCATGGAAATATATGCATATATTGGGTTTTGGCTGCTCGTTTCTTTACCAAAATATTGTGTGGCTATACATATTAAGATCAGTAAAAGAAAATCATATAAAAATGAATAGGGATAAAAAGAAATTAAATTGGTTATCTAACAATATTACTTACATGACACTTAAATGGATACAAATTAAGTAGAAATTATAGGTTAAGTTGTGGATTTACAGCATGATATTCCTAAAATGAATAATATTATGCTCACTTTTATTTCTTTTGAGAGTCAAAGCAATGGTAGACATAAACTACAGTACCACATTGTTGCCTCTGGAGCTAATCAAGGACTCTAGTTCACTCCATGAGGCATGGCACTAACCAATTGACCATCCTCAAGTTCCCGTGATCTTGTCACTCCTATAATACCTATTTTACTGTCAAGGCAAGAAAATATATTTTATTATTTAAATTTAAAATATACTTTAACTTTTATCTTAGAATTTAATTTATTTTTAGTTAAATTAATCTATAACTTCCTATAATTTCATTCAATTTCTAATTAAATTTTTATAATTTAAAAGCTTTACATCATATTTTCATACTTAATTTTTATTTCTAATTAGATTTTTATTTTTATTTTTTTATTAGATTTTGTTAACAATTTACTCACATAGATGATGATCTATTAGTTGAGAGAGAAGAGACTCATCATTTTTTTTTCTAAAAACTAAATAATTTAACAAAATATCATAATTTTACCTAAATTATTTATCTCTTAAATATAAATAAAAATTATATAGACGCGCTACATCAATAATTATTAAATCACATGAAAAGAGTGTTTTCCAATGATCCAATTATTAACAAAATCTAATAAAATCTAATAGAAAAAATAATATGAAGTATCTAATTAAAAATAAAAAATAAGTATAAATTGAATAAATATCTAATTATAATTGTATAATAATCTAATTCAAAATTTTAAAAAAAATATAAGAATCTAATTATAAATCGAAGAAAACTATAACAATAGAAGTGTAATTTAACTTTATCTTTCTTATTTAATGATACAAGTAAAGTTGTAATTTTCTCTGTAAAATTAAAAGCACTAATAAATCAACAATAGTTTTTTTAGTAATACTTTTGTATTTTTTTATTTGTAAAGTTTTTTTATATATTACACATATAATATGTATAAAAATAAAAATACTGCTTAATCATAATCCGTCCTATTGAATTGTTGTGCTCACTAACTGAAAAATGATGGTCAGAAAATATTATTATAAAAAAAATGGTTTATAAAAATAAAAAAGATAAGGTACAAAAAATGGAATAAAATGAATAAGTATGAGGAGATAAGTAGAGTAAAATATTATTATAAAAAAATGGTTTATGATGCCAGAAAAGAACAAGATAACGGGGCTTGTAGGGTTTTCATTGCTGCACGTTAAAGTCAGCACTGATTGAATTTGTATTCTCTGCTTTTCTTCTTGTCATCTTCTCCGAAAAGATAAATTGAATTTATAATAGTACTTATAAATCAGATAGTTTTTTAAAATTACTATTAATAAAATTTAAATTTAATATATGAATGATAAAAAATAATAAATCTCACCTATTGATCCAATTCAAGTCTAGGATCCTCTTTTTATATGTAAAGAGAATAAAAACGTTATCTCTATCTCTATTGACATTATAAAAATATAGGACTTAGAATTTTTTTTTATATGTAAAGGTAATAGAAATAATTATATCTATCCGCTTCTCATGTAATAAAAACATGATTAAAAAATAATAATAAGAAGATCCAGGATGATCTTTTTTGTCCGTTTGGGATTTGGAGGTGCAAAAAAGGTTAAAAATTGAAAAATGAATCAATTTTTAAATGCTTAATCTATATTGTGGACAAAGGGGTGTAATATTTTGCTACAGACAATGCAAGTGAGAAAAGTTAGGTTTGAACCTACAGATCTTGCACGTGACATTTTATGTTGGAGGAGAGTGGCTTTCTTAGTAATCTACAGTGTTAAAAAGCTTTGCCCACGTCAAGAGCACAAAATAATTGTAGATTATAATACATTGAAGCCACGGCTAATTTCTTTGCTGGAGAATTCTATATATTTGACGTTTAATAGTGTTTTGTTTTTATGTGCATCATATTTGGCATATTTTAAATCGATTGAGAATAAAATTATTTAAATAATTAGTCCATTATTAATTAATGTTCACAAAAATAAGAAACCATTTTGAATTGTCGTTTTTAATAATTATATAACCCATATGTCTTTTCCATCGTCTAAACAAACATGGCCTCATGCTCTAAGCTCCCAGAAAATAGTGGTAGGCGTATAAACTGCAATTGAAGTAAAATTAGTAAATTAAAGAAGAAATTTTACTTTAGCAAAAAGAAATATAATTTTTCTTATAATAGAAGAAATACTCATAAAATTAGATATAAAAAATGATATATGAGATTACATATTTATAGATATGTTAATTATCTTTATTAATCCCTACCTACTAATTATCATTTTTATTTCTAATCACCTTCGTTAATCCCTACCTACTAATTATCATATTTATCAAAGTTTTACTTTTTTCTAAAAAGCCAAAAGTAGCTTTACTTTGATCGGCAACATTCTTTCATTCAAAGACACTTTTGTTGTATAGTTCTTCCACCCTTTCTATATTTACCGTTTCTTGCTACTTACATCTCCATTATGCCAAAAGATGATCGACACCATATAAATTTGTCAATATTGATTGACTTTGTTAACATATCTGTTAGATTGTCCTTAGTATGGATTTTTAGAATATCTATACTTCCTTCTTCCACCTTCTTTCTTACAAAGTGATATTGTACTCTAATGTGCTTTGTCTTTGAGTGAAATGTTGGATTCTTTGCTAAGTGCAAAGCGCTCTAACTATCACAAAACATAGCAATCTTCTCTAGTTCATGTTCGAACTTCTCCATTAACATTTGCAGCCAGATCACCTCTCTACTAGCATAGGTAGCTACAACATATTCTGCTTCTATCAAAGAAGTAGCTACAATAGACTACAGTTTTGAAAGCCTGCATACAGCTTATCCAGTAAGAGTAAATACATAACCTGAGATGGACTTGCTATTATCAAGATGCCCTACATAATCAAAATCAACATAGCCTTTGATAGTAAAGTCTGATCCACTATAACATAATACAGCATTTAAGGTACCCTTAACATATCTCAGAATCCTCTTTACAGCATTTCAATGCTTTTTACCAGGATTTGCCATGTATTAACTAACCGCTCCCATTGCTTGGGCATTGTCTGGTCTTGTGCATACCATAGCAAACATTAAGTTACTCACTGCTAATGCATACAGTACTCGAGACATTTCCATCCTTTTTACTTTATTGCAAGGACTCATACTTGAGGATAACTTGAAATTAATAGGAAGAGGGGTAGAAATTGGCTTACAATTCTGCATGTTAAAGCATCGCAGGAGTTTCTTTAAATAATTTTTCTAAGAAAGCTAGATCTTCCTATTATTTTTGTCTTAATAAATTTACATCCCTAGAATCTTATTTGTTGATCCCAAGTCCTTCATTTCAAACTCCTTAGCCAACTAAGCCTTCAAGTTTATAGTATGATCTTTGTTGGGGCTAGCAACCAACATGTCATCAAGTTTTCCATGAAGGAATGGAACTTTCACATCCAATTGCTTTAAATACAAGTCAAAAGTAGCACACATCGCCAGGATCACTCAAATTGTTGTAAGTTAAGTAATAGGAGAAAATATCTCATTCAAGTCAATACATTCTTTCTAAGCAAAGCCTTTTACTACCAATCTAGCACGATATCACTCCACTTGGTCATTGCCATCTCATTCGATCTTATAGACTCATTTGTTCTCAATGGCCTTCCTTCCTTGTGGTAGTGGAACAAGATCCCATGTTTTATTTTTATGAAGAGCTTCAATTTCTTCTTGCATTGCTGCTAACCACAAAGAAGCTTCTTAACTTTTTGCAGCCTCATAAAAGTTGATGGCTTTCCATCCTTTGTTAGTAGAAAGTATGCAACATTCCCTCCATAATATGTTTTGAGTGCTAAGTTGGTTCTCTCATCTCCCAAGTTGACTGACGAACTTGTAAAGTTGCAAACTCAGCTTGCTCTTATTCTTCGTGCTCTGATGCTACTTCAGAAGAATTTGAAATTTCTTGATCTTGTCTATCTTCAACTTGAACTATAATAATCTCTGACTTCTCATTTAAAGTGCTATGATTTTCCTTTTTTTATACTTTATCTTCTACAAATATCACATCTCTGCTGATTATCACCTTGTGAGCAATGGGATTCCGCAGGTGATACCTCTTAACTCCATCAGCATATCTTAAGAAAATACATTTTCTAGATTTTGGATCCAGCTTTGATGTTTCTAGGGGGTTGTACATAACATACACAGGACTTCTAAAAATATGTAAGTGAGAATAATCAACTGGCTTACCAATCCACATCTCGATTGATGTCTTCAAATCAATTACAATTGATGGTGACTAGATGATCACATAATAGGTGGTTTTGATAGCTTCTACCCAAAATGACTTGGCCATCTCTACAATTCTCAACATTGCTTTTATTCATTCCAACAAGGTTCTATTCGTATGTTCTGCTACACCATTTTGTTATAGAGTGTTTGCCATTGTATATTCCCTCCTGATACCTTCCTGTTGAAAGAAGTTATCAAATTCTTCACCAGTATATTCTCATCCATTATCTGTTCTCAAACACTTGATCTTCTTTTCAAATTCAAGCTCTACCCATACTTTAAATATTTTGAAAACTAAAAATATATCTGCCTTCCTCTTTATTGGATGCACCTAACATCTCTTGGAGTAATCATCAATAAAAGATACAAAGTATCTTGCTCCTCCTAGGGACAGAACTGGTGCTTGCCAAACATCAGAGTGGATCAGTTCTAGTTTATCTTTACTTCTGGCATGTGAATTGATGAACTTCAATCTGTGCTGCTTACTAGTAACACAATCTCACAAAAGGGTAATGAAACCTTTTTTAGCCCTAGAAAAAGCTATTATTCAGTGAGAATCCTCAAACCTCATTTTGACATGTGGCCAAGTTTATGGTGCCACATCATTGTTGATTCTTTTGCCGAACTTGCCAACGCAGTAAATGCTTCTCCTTCTTGTTGTGTTTCTCCTTTAAGCATGTATACATTCGTAGCTATCTTTTCTGCTTTCATCACCATAAGTGCACGTTTGACTATCTTCATGATCCCATCTTGAATATAAGTTTTGCATCCATTATTATCTAATTATCCCAAGGACAATAGATTTTTCTTTAAGCCCTTCACATGTCTTACATCCTGAATGGTGCGAACCGTACCATTTTACATCTTTAGTTTGATGGTACCAATACCAGCAATCTCCAAGGCATGATTGTCTCCCATGAACACAAATCCTCCTAAGATTGGTTTGTATTGGTTCAACCATTCTCTCCATATGCCATGTTGCTCTCGAGTCAATAAGCTAAACATTAGCAAATTTTCTTTTGTCCTCAGCAACTATTGTTGCCTCATTATATAAAATTTCACCATCATTTGAGGAACTTGTTACACAACCCTGAGCTTTTGATGACTTAGACTCTTTGCTTTTGCCTTTTTCATTCTTCTTGAGATGCCAACACTCCCTCCTGTAATGCCCCTTTTTGCTACAGTGATGACACTTGACATTCTTCTTACTTCTAAATTTTGATCTACTCTGATTTTGACGTTTACTAGGGTCACGTTCTATTGATCTCCCTACTGTCACCATCAAACCACCATATTTATTTCTAACTATTTTCATTAATCCTTACCTACTAATCACCATATTTATTAAAGCTTTGTCTTTTTCCAAAAAGGCAAAAGTGGCTTTTCTTTGACTACATAAGCAACATTTTTGTCTCTATTTTTCAAGGAATAAACTTCTATTTGTATTTTCCTAATTGAATTTTTGGCTTAATTAATTTTTAATTCCTTGCTTGTATATATCTAATATATCTACATCATATAAAACATTAATATGTACCAATATCATATATAATATGGTGCAAATGAAGCGCTAAATCCAATTAGAAAATAAAATAAGTACCCAATAAAAAGTTAGCTTGAGGCCAAATTGCAAACAATTTATAATTTTATATCAATATTAATAAGCAATCTCTAGAAGCATGTCAAACTAAATCCATCAGCACAAATGGATCAAATGTATATGATGGTACCTTGTAAATTATCATATAAAAAAATTATCATATAATTTTAAAAAATTATCTGATTTATAAGTACTACTATAAACTCAATTTATCTTTTTGGGGGAAGATTACAAGAAGAAAAGCAGAGAATACACATTCAATCTGAACTGACTTTAACGTGCAGCAATGAAAACCCTACAAGCAATTGCCCCATGTTATCTTGTTCTTTTCTGGCATCATAAACCCTTTTTTATAATAATATTTTTATAATAAGCAATGAAAAATGATAGACAAATCTAAACCCTTCTTATCTTTGTAATTTTGCAACATCACACACTATGTAACTTCGCCAATTGTGACGCCCGCGTTGACGAGAGAAAAAGAGCTGCTATAGTAAGGCTCAGATAATGTAATCAAAATGAAAGATTTGTGCAGTTGATGTTTGATTGTGTATTGGGGATTTCATATTTAGGCTTTTTTTATTTACATTAATATAATGATATTTTATTTAAAGATATTTATTTACTTTTTAAATAAAAAAATAATATAAATAAATAATCACATATGATATTTAATGATTATTTTATTATTAATAAATAATATCCTATCCATAATCTATTTAACTCTTTAAACATTATCAATGGGTTTAGATATTCTAAAGTTAATTGAATTATAATCTATCCATAAATATCCACCTACTAGTTTGTACTCGGTACAATACACGGATTTAATAATTTTATTTGATAATAATTTGTAATATAAATTTAGATTATAAAATATAATACATTTAAATATTGATAAATTATCATTATATTTTTGCTTATTAAATAACTATATAATTGATACAATTATATTCATATTAATTATTAAAAAAATACTGTATTTTTTAATTTGATAAAATTAATACATTAATACTTCAAATTAACTAAATTTATCATTTGATTTTTTTCATCATTTTAAAAATATTTTCTTAATATATTAATATTTAGATAAATTTATTTATAAACTATTTTATTTAAAAATTTAAGTTAACTATTTTATGCTAGAAGATTAAATTATTTAATTAATAAAAATTCATGCATTATCATAACTAATATATTATCTTAGAAAAATATATATTTTAAAAATATTTTTATAAAATTTTAAAAATATTTTAAATTGAAATTGTGATAAATGCTCAAAAAGGGATAAAAATTTTAAAAAAAAAATTATTAAATATCAAATTTAGTATTTAATATTTAAAGATAATATAAAAATTTAAAAAGTAAGAATTTTTAAATAAATATTATCTATTAAATCATAATTAAATATTATTAATAATATATTGATAAATTTTATTTCTATATAATATAAATATTTATTATATATAAATTATTTAATACATAAGAAAATAATTTAAATTAAAATCTATTAATAAATTTAGATTGAAAATCTAGTGTTGATAATTTTATTAAATAATTTTTTAAAATAGATAATTTATATAAAAATTAAGATATATAGCATTTATCAAAGTGATTTATAATTTAAAAATTAAAGAATATATTATTAAAATTATTTAAATTTTAAATTAGGTAACTCACTAAAATATTAAAATATTTTTAATTTTTTAATATTAATATTTAAATATAAAGTTACCAAATTCTTTGTTGAACATTTCAATAATTTTAAAATATCAAAACTTATACCTAAATAAATAAATAATTCAAATATTAAAAATTTAAAATCAAAATATTATTTGATAATTTAAAAAACTTAAAAATTAAATTAAAATTTTAATAATAAAATTAAAAAATTAAATTAGAAATTAATTATAAATAATTATTATTAAAATAGATAAATATATAAGTTTTATCCATGATTTAAATTGAAATAAAATTAAAAAATTAAAATTTTTTCTCACTTGCTCAATCATAATAAGTGGAGTACACTTAATGTATAATAAAATTGTGTGAGAGTGAAATATTTGTGTAAGAGTAAGTATAATGACTTTTATATTATTAGATTTTATCACCTCTAAAATGAATTTATCAGATAGTTGAAATTCAAATTCATTTAGAGAATACTTACCTTGTACAGTTTTTAAAAAAAAATACTAGAAAGTGCAAAGTTGAAAAATATAAAAAATGGTGGATAAAATATCTCAGTACTTACTACATAATCTTCTCTGGAGATCCAACCGTCCCTTGATGCCACACCTACAGTTAACACCACATAATTCTTCACACTATTGTAACAAGGAATATGACATTTGCACCAGGGTTTTGTATTATTTTGTAGAACCTAATTAAATACATGGAACAGTAAATAAATGGAGTAATTATAAATCAAAATTTGACAAATATGCTATAAATGATAGTTTATAAGAAAAAAAAATAAGTCAATGTAGAATAATTACATTTTTAATAAGAATTATCTTAATAAACTACAAATTGAGCTCATTCATTTATTCATAAACTAGAATTGCTTTCAATCAAGCCAATTGAAGAAAGCCCATACGAAATTTGGCGGAGTGTGTATTTCAGCAAGTATCAATTTACCTCCAAGTTTAAGCTTCAATAGCTTTCAGTGCAGAAATATGAAGAGAGGACTCTATTGGAGGCTCACATTGCTATTGAATATCTCAGATTCTCAATCAACGTTGTAGTCGAGTTAGTGGCTGCTTATTTAAGATTTAATTAATTAAATTTTATGACATTACATATTTATTTATTTATTTATTTATTTATATTTATTTATATTGAATTAATAGATATAGATCAAATATACAATGATATGTAAATTTCTTGATTCCTATTGGCTTTGTTAAAAAAAATATTAAAAATAGTATGATATTACGGAAAAAAAATAAACATTGAAAATGGGGGTTTCAAATTAATTAAAATATGAGTTGTCAATTAGCCAAGATAAATGGGATAAATTAAAAAAAATAATTCAGAACTTTATTTTAATAAGTTTTGAACTTCTCAAAGAAAATATTTTTTTCAAAAAGTTAATACACCAAATACCTTTAAAATATGAAAAAGAATTATTTCACAAAATCAAGAGACTAAAAGCTAGTTTTGTGTGTGTGTGTGTGTGTGTGTGTGTATGTTCACGTGCTAAATGTGTTTGGTATACTAAAAAAGTTAGTTTTTAACTTCTTGATTTTGGTTAAACATCAATTTTTCATATTTTTGAGATATTAAAAAAAACCCTCTTTTAAGAATTTATTCCAAATAGCTTGCAGTTTATTTATACAGAACTTTCAATTATTTTTTCCCAATTTGTCCCTCTTCTATTCTTTAATTGACAGTCATGTTCTAATTAATTAGAAATGCTCATTTTCAAGGTTTATTTTTTTTTTCTAATATGATACTATTTTCAACTCTCTTTTTCTTTTTACAAAGTTAAAAGGGACAAAAAAAACTCACATATTATTGCATATTTCATATATGCTCATTAATTCAATATAAATAAGTAAGTAAATAAATAATATATGATGTTATAAAATATAATTAATTAAAATTTAATTAATTTTATTCTTATTTTGAATATTTTGATTGCATTAATACTTTAACCTCAAAATAAATATGAATTAATTTACTTCATATATTATCTATTGATATTAATATATCCTTTTATGTCATTTTATACTTATAAACTAATTCAATAACTAATTTTACTAAACACTTTTAATATAATTAACTTACTTATTAGCTTTCAGCCTTCAGCTAACAATTAGTTGATTAGTTGCTTTTGCTAAACATACAATTAGTATATGTTTGACACAAACACCAAAAAATTTAATTTTTAACTTCTTAAATTGATTAAATAACTCTCTTTTTTTGTATTTTAGAGGTATTTTATGTACTACCTTTTTAGGAAAAAAAAACTCTTTTAAGAAATTACTTCAAGTAACATATAACTTATTAAAATAGAGCTTCTAATTTTTTTTTCCTAATTTATACATTTTCTTTTGATTAATTGATAGATCATGTTTTAATTAATTAAAAATCCTAATTTTCAATATTTTTTTTTACAAAGTCAAAGAGGACAAAAAAATTTCATATTATTGCATATATGGCCTACAGTCGTTAATTCAACATAAATAAATAAAAAGGTAAGTAAATAAATAAATATATAATGTCATTAACAGCTAATTTTATCAAATATTTCTAATACAATAAATTATTTTATCAATTTTCAGTTAATAATTAGCAACTAGTTTGTCAATTATATGAGCTAGCTAGCTATTTTGTTAATTGGTAACTGATAAGTTAGTTGTTAATTATTTTACTAATTACTATGCAGCCCAATTACTAAATATTTTATAAATCATTAATAGATTATTATCTATGTGTTCTAATTATTAATAAAAATGTAACAAAAAAATGAGAATAAATATCTAATTAAAAATAAAAAATAAATATAAGAATCCAATTCAAAAATTTTAATCTATGAGAATCTCATTAGAAATTGAATAAAAATTACAAAGAATAACAAAATAATTTAACCTAAATTAAAAATGTGTGATTAGGCTTGCACTATAGTTCAATTCTTTTAACTTTTAAGTAGTAATAAAGACCTTGAATAATATGCTGGAAATTTTAAATTTGAACTCTATAGGATCAATGTATCAAGAAGAATTCTTAATAATTAAAAAAAAAAAATCTTTAAGAACTGAGGCATGGAAACGTTTCTTGTGGAGAATGCAACATGCAGAAATTTAGGACTTGTTTGGAACTATTCTGAAAAATAACTTTTTTGTTTTCTTGTTCTACAAAATAAAAAAATTTATTTATTATGTTGTTTTTATAAATTATTTTTAAAAAATTATTTTATAACAGTGTAATTCAAAAAATAATTTTCAGGAAACTGTTTTCATATTTCTTAAAAAATAAGGAAAACATTTATTTTTATTAATGGAAAAGTTGTAAATGATACTAACTTTTAGTTTGCTTCAATTTTTTTTAAGGAAACTTCATCCTTGTGCCCAGCCCAACCAATATCGTACAACTATGTCTGGAGATTGCAAGGTCTGTCGAAGCATTCCCGCAAACTTCGTTACAGCTACCTCAAGCTTGGTTGAAGCAGCCCCAATTTGAATGTTCGATCTCTCTTTCTCTCTTTCTTTGCTTCAACATGCTTATCTTATTCCTGAACTCATAAACCCTCAATTGTCCATTAGTTATTTTGGAAATTTCTGTTAATTTAATAGAGTTAAGTATGCTCAAAGAAGAGCTTAAGCTGTAAGAATTGTTTTGGAAACGAGTTATGTTAACATTTTAGGAGAGTGGCATCCCACAAAGCCTGATACATTTGAGCATTTTCATGGTTACTACATCTGCTTTTGATAATTTTAGTTATCTTCATTCTTTATTCATCAGTGTCAATGTCTAGTAACTCTACGTGCACATGCTTCATATGAGATACTTTCACTTATAGGTGGGTGTCTAATATTTGTAGTAGCTCTAAAGGATTTAGAAATGATGTTGAAATGGAAATATAGTTTACTCTTTCTAGTGTTGGATTGGGTTTTGTTACTGATTTGAATATTATGAGATGTGAAATTTTTTATACCTGTCATGGACTTATAATGGCTTAAATGAATACGTTATTTTTGGTTTATGGATAACCTCCCCTAGAATGTTAGCAATTACATTTTTTTTTTCTGTTATCTTTGTGTACTCTACTAGTAATAGGGTGTTGTTGATGGATAACTTCCTTTTTTTTTTGTTATAATATAAAGTTCTCCAATTTATGCTACCATAACATTTCTAATTTTGATATTTAGCGGTCTCATATGCTAAGTTGAAAATGGAAAGACATGAGCTACTATTATGAACTTTTCTCTTGTGAAACAGATCAATTTTAAACTTCTTGACTAATGTGAATCCGCCAAAGTGATTTAGTTGGATTTATTGTTAAAGCAAGACAGTAAACATTGAAAATTGCATTCTTTACTGACCAACCAATTTGCCTACTCACTTTTAGCAAGCTTAACACATTCTTTTTTGCATGTTAGTCATTCTCACATCCAGAAAGCAAAACTGACCCTTTTCATAATATAGTTTGCTGCATATTTTTGCATTCATCTTACTGCAACATGTCAGGCATCTATGCAGGAATAATTGCACAAGTATTTTCTCATTTTTTTTAACTTTGTCACTAATTTTGATTTGGTTCTAGTAATTATATTTAATTCAATGTTATTTTTTTCTATCTTATAAAATCTTCCCAATGTTAGATTTGATCTAACATTTAGAATCTCTTTCCTAAATGGATGTGATGACTTTGAGAATCCATATTGTCAATCTATAGCAATTTCTTGATGCATTGCTTATGACGCAATGATTTAAACCAAGTTCAATTCTTTTTCAGCTCTATAAGATTCTTTTTTCTTTTTCCACGAAGTTGTCAGTTTATTTAAGAGGATTTTCTTGTGAATGGTAGCAGATGTTTTTTTTTTTTTTTTGTCCTCTGGATTTGAGAATTTATATATAGCATATGGATTTAGTAAACATGGCAGTAGATGTATTCATTGTTACTTAACCTGGTTGATGTGATTCACTCTATATTTGGTCTATTAAATGCTCTCCAATAATAATACTAAAGAAGTGGAAACTCTACAGAAGATGATTATGACCAGTTTTGGTTTTGCTGAAATAAGTATGTATGGTTGTAATTATTGCTATATGTTTCTCATAGTCTGTCAAAATATACTTGTTTTTTCTATTATTTTATTCATCTTGTCTTCTTCAAATCAAGAAATTAGTAAATGAATAGTAAGATCGTATTTAATGGGCTGCTTCAATTCAAAAAGAGTTAAAATGCCAAGTTATGAGGATCCCACTATCCTTGCTGTTGAGACACATTGTGAGTTATGCTTCAGCCTTCACACCAATATTTTGCATTCACAAGAGCCTATTCATCAGAACTATTAAAACAGATTAACAGGTTTTATTAGCTTAACCTAACGGATAAAAACTATACGTCGGGTCAGTCCCAGGTCAGACTACTTTTTTATCAGATCAGGGTCAAGTCGAGTTACTACAGTACCAATTCTAGTCCTAATCCCAGATTGACATTTACCAAACGGTCCCCACTCGTTACATTTTAAATATTAATTTCACATCATTAATTAATTGAAATTAATTATTATTATTATTATTTCAAATATAATTTATTGGTTAAAATAGAAGAAGAAACGTTGCAATAGCATTAAAAAAAATTCTTTGAATAATTTATTTTTTAAAACTTATAAATTGTTCCTTTGATATAAAATATTGAATTTTTTTAAAAAAACTTTTCGTTCAACTTTAATAAAATGAAAAATTGATGTTATTAGTATTAACTTTAGATAGGATTATTGTTCTAATATTAAATTATTATTATTATTATTATTATTTCAAATA
>JANHAO010014352.1:0-15370 GCA_026873985.1 Saraca asoca | reverse complement strand
TTATCATGTGATGAATGGAAATTTGAAATTATTTTTCTTATATATGATATTTGGAAATGATTTACTGCGATGAGAATGCATTCCTGTTTTGCCTTGAGAAATGGTATTTTATTGTATGATCACATGATTTATAAATCTATTTATGCATTGTATATGTTTATGAAAATTATTTGTTATGATGGAAATTCAAAAGTCATAAATCGAAAATGTTGTTTCTATGAATAGAATACATATGAATATTTATTTGATATGAGGATCCATGGGTAAATTCGCTGGAAACCCTCAAGTGCATTTGAGAATAGTATATGTGAGACTACAAATCGACGCCAAGAGCGCAAAAGGGTAGGCAAGGTGGCCAGTTAAAGTGCTACGAATCCACGCCAAGCGCCCAGAAGGGTAGGCAGGGTGGCCAGCCAGAGTGCTACGAATCCATGCCAAGCGCCCAACATGGGTAGCCAGGGTGGCCAACCAGAATGAATGAGATATGTGTTATTTGATATGATATTGTTTAAATGGTTGCCTGTAGGAAATTACTCTTAGATCCCAATGGTAATTGAGTACAACGGCTGTTTCAAGTATCATTTTATTTTAAAATCATGGTGGTTTATTTCATTTAATTTTATGATTTTTGTTACTTGATTTTCATATCGGAATATATTTTTCATATGTAAATTGATTAATAAAGTGGCAAAATTGGTAAGCATATATCTATGATAATATTACATATACATATATATTTTTAACAATGGTTTTTAAATGGGATTTTTAGGTGATTATGGATTTGTTTACTCACTGAGTTTCTTAGAAACTCACTCCTATTTTTTCCATATTTTTTAGATTCAGAAGTCTCCCTAGTTTTTCGTTCAGTACGCACCTTCCGCGGAGATTAAAAGGTATACAATGGTGATGTGATATGGTAGTTGGATAGGAATGCATATGCATATGTTGTACATGTTGTCTGGATGTCCCATAGGATGTGATTGTATATTCTGGGCCACTGTTGTTATACAGGTTTGAGGGGCGTGTAGCCCTTAATGTATTTTGTATAGGCCATGTGGCCAGATGTTCGAAAAATTAAGGAAATTCTGTTGAATTTTTGGTAAAGATAATAAATTCATATTGGTTGTTTTTGGAATTTATGTGCATTAGTGTTGTGTCTTTGTTGCATGGTAAGGCTAGTAGGGGGTTTCCTGAAAGAAAATGGTTCCTGAAGGTGACCTTCTCCGCCGATCACGTGTCCAGGTTTGGGTGTGACACCTATGTATAGTTAAATGATTTGCTTTGTATAAGTGCTTTGATTTGTTATTTCTTGTGTTCAAATATCTTCATCAAACTATTTTGAGTTTGTTTGAATTAAAATCATCTTATGTTTTTCCAAAATCAAGATTTTCAAAGAGAATTTTAAAAATTTTGTGGAAGTTTTTAAAACACCCTATTCACCCCCTCTTGGGTGTGGATTGCTTTTTCTTACAATTGGTATTAGAGCTATGGGCTCTTGTATAAAGGACTTAACTGTCTCAAGAGTATCCATGGCAACAATTGATGACACCTCTTTGAAAGAAAGTTCAAATATTTCAAAGTGTCCAATGTTTCAATATTTGGATATTTATAAACCACCATTCTTTGATGGTTCTTATTTTAAAGTTTGAAAAGTAAAAATGGAAGTCTTTTTACAAGTCCTTGGTTTATGTTCAAGGGATATCATTGGGGAAGGTTTTACCTTCAAAAAAGAGTGAATGAGATGATAATTATAAAAGAAACTTTGTGTTGAGCATTAAAGTTATGAAAATTTTGCACAATAGCCTAAATGATGATGCTTATTCCAAAGTTCCAAAATGCTCCAATGCCAAAGAAATTTGGGACACTTTTATTTTTTTTTTCCTGATAATTATTTTTCTATTGATAAGACTATTTGTATTGTACAAGAAAAGGAAGATATTATCAAGGAAATTCTTCAAGAGAATTACAAGAATGTGAAATATGTTCTATATTTCCTAATAAAGAAGTCCAACAGAAAGAAAAGGATGGTTCCAGAGAAGAGTCAATCAAGCTCTGTAACTCAAAAGGACTTAAAGGTATATCATTCTAAGCCTAATACTAGTCCTTGCTATGATGACTTATAAACTCTTAATGAATTACATAATAATAAAATATCTATGACAATTAATTATTCAACTTCTTATGGCTTTGAAATTAAAAATGATTTATCCTAAGAGGATGTTGAACACTCAATTTGTACATTTTCCAAGTCTTTGAGAGAAGATGTAGATTTTATTGTCAGAAAGTCTAGAAAACCTCTTGGTAAGTTTGAATTTGTTGATAGTTGAATCTGGTCAACCCAAGTTCTAAATCTCAAACTACAGATTGAATATGAAAAGAGAAAGAGAGAGAGAGAGAGAGAGAGAGAGAGAGAGAGAGGGGGAGAGAGAGAGAGAAAGAATAGAGAGATACCAGAGGTTTTTAACATGATTCGGCTAAAGTCAATTTGACCTTTACGTCCACAGCTTTTATTATTCTTTGCTGAGTGTTTTGTATCTGATGGTTGATTATGTCATGTACAATGATTTCATCCCCTTTTATAATAATTGAAGGGTTACAGTTTGAATGTAAATCTATAATGATAAGTATCATGACTTGATTAGGAAACTAAATAGATTTCCTCAGACTTTTGGTTGTGGATATGTGCTCTGATTTACAAGTTAAGCCTTTATTCTTAATGGCCTAATGTGGCTACTTTGACCTGTAGCGACCTTAGCTAATATTTAGCGACCTAATGTCTTAGTCCAACGATCTCAATCCTAGGTGATCTAGGCCCTTATTAGCTGAGTTTGTCTATTGGGCTTTTACTAACTCACTTATGTGATTCCAAAAATACTCACAATATTAGCCCCCAGCTCTCAGTGCGATATGTGGACTGGGAGCTTAGTTCACTGGTAAAAGCTATCAACTGTGATATGTTATGCCGTCATTTGGACTCTTGTCCTTTTGTCCCATCTATGCTTACCCATGGCATCATTTTTGCATTTAATGCATGCATTTTTTCATAGCTGTCAGTGCATCAATGACAGAGCCTCGCTTCTTACTGGACCGTTAGATCAAAGGCAATTGATCAATCTCCTGATCTAACGGTGAGGCTGATTGAGTTTATATAAGGTGAAGAGAACTTATCTACTTTACTTCTCAAAATGATCTGATGGACACATTAGTTGAGCCCCCCATGTTCTTGATGGTCTGGATCTTAAATGAAGTGCTTTGGGTGTGTGTATGGCTTGCTGCATAGGAGATTCCCATGGACAATTCCTCTCTAAGGATCTTGGAAAGTTTTGTACAAATCTTATTTCCTCATGGTGATGCTGATGGGTTTATTTCTGTCATCTTTGTTCTTTTGCCTCCTTAGAAGGGGAATAGGGAGAAGTTCGAGAGCAATTTGGTTGACAACCAAACAAATGTCATCTTGCCTTTCAGATACGTCAAACCTTTAGCCTATAAAAGGTCAATCTCTTTTGTAGGTCATGATAGTTATAGGCTTATATCAATCTTGTATTGTTGTACCTCTATATGTATATTCAACTCATTGAATGAGGTTTTTAATGAATGTTTCATAATTTTCTTGCTTAAGTTGGATATTTAGTAGGTTGCAGATAATGACATGAGGGTTGACATGAATGAGTTCTTACAAGCCATGACTTAACAAACATTAGTTAAAATGGATGTCCAGTTGGTTAATTGACTAGTAACTTTTTCATTATCAAGGTGTATGTCCAAGTAAGGCGCATGAATGTAGTGTCAATTAGTAGGTCATATGTATGCGGTGCCAAGTAGTTAGTCATATGTAGTGCTGAATAGTAGGTCACATACGGTGTCGAGTAGTTAATCACATGTGGTGCCAAATAGTAGGTGGCATGCGATGTCTAGTTGTTGGCTGTATGCAGTGCTGAATAGTAGGTCGCATACGGTGCCATGTAGTTGGTTGTATGTGATGCCAAATAGTAGGTTGTATGCGATGCCAAGTAATTGGTCGAATGCGATGCCAAATAGTAGGTCGCATGGGATGCTGAGTAGTTGATCACATGTAGTGCCGAATAGTAGGCCACATATGGTGTCGAGTAGTTAGTCGTATGTAGTTGGTTATATGTGGTGTCGAATAATAGGTCACATATGATGCCAAGTAGTTGGTTACATATGGTGCTAAATAGTAGGTCATATACGGTGCTGAATAGTTGGTCACATACGGTGCCAAATAGTTGGTCGTTACAGTGTCGAGTAGTTGGTCATATGTGGTGCTGAATAGTTAGTCACATGCGGTGCCGAATAGTAGGTTGCATGCGATGCCAAGTAGTAGGTAGTCTATCGCATACAGTGCCAATTTTTTGTAAGTTCATCAAGTTGAATGCCTTTTTTGGATCAGAGGGGTGAATGTTCACTTCCAGATTAGAAGGGTGATAACTCACTTTCAGTATAGTATTCTATCAAAAATTTATTCAAAGATTAGTAACTAGTCATAAAAAATTTTAAAAAACTTAAATAAGTAAACTCATATTCATTGATAATATGGGCAAAGATGTTTAGCGTTCCAAGCTCAAAGGAACTCGGCTCTATCCATGTTTGACAAATGATAAGATCCATTTCCCAAATCTTCTTTGATTATGTATAGGCCCTCCCAGTTCAGATCTAGTGTCCCATCACTGGTTTTGCGAGCTCTGGGAAGGATAAGGTGTAGCACAAGATCACCAATTTTGTAATGCCAAGCTCGGACCTTCCTATTATAGTATCTTGCAACCAGTTGTTGATAGGTTGCAACTCTAAGATGAGCTATTTCTCTAGTCCATACCCTAGATCGCAAAGGGCCACGAATTGACCATCTATTGCAAGTAGGCCAGTGGAGCTTGTGGGACCTTGGCAAACCTCTAACACTTGTCACACTTCTTGTTAAGGTCAATGCAATGGCATATTGTTTCATTGTTAGCTAATAAAATCCTTGCCGAAGTGCTTTTTGAGCTAAAGATAGCCCCCCAACATGATTCCAGCAATGGCTGGCATGAATATCCCTTAGGACAGTGTCATAGTCATAGCCATCTATGCATCTTAGGAGTAGGGTTGAAAATCCCTTTTTATACAATATATCATCGTAAATGCAATATCTGGCTACTCGAGCTCGCAATCAACGTGCTTCTTTTTTATCTTCTGGCAATTTGCCATCTTATAAGTAGTCCAAGATTGGACCCATCCACAAGTCTCACTACCACGACAATTGTCGTTATGGTGTCTTTTTGTTCCATGCTTGGTGATGAGAGGAACTCTATTGGGATAGCGCTTAAGAAATCTGCATCTCTAGTTGTGGCCAAGTGGGCTAATGCATCCACATGTGTGTTCTGAGGTCAAGGAATCTGGTTGATCTCATATCGTCAAAGAGAACTGAGTAATTCCTAGACTTTTTGAAGGTAAATGGCCATTTTTGTCCCCTTTTCTGGTATTCACCCCATACGTGATAGATTATGAGTTCAGAATTGCTATATATCTTTAGGTTTTTAGCTCGTATCTCCTTTGCCAAACAGAGCCCTACCAATAATGCTTCTTATTCTGTTTCATTATTTGTGGTCTAAAAACCAAATCTTAGTGCACAGAGGATTTTGTATCCCTCTAAGCTGATCAATAGCACTCCTGCTCTAACGTTCTGCTCGCTTGACAACCTATCAATGTATAATTCTCAATATGGGGCCTCTGAGGCCTCCGTTTCCTATTCTATGGGCCCTGTGACCTCCACAATAAAGTCTGCTAAGGCTTGCCCCTTGATCATTGGCCTGGGCTTGTATTCAATATTGAACTGGGCTAGCTCAATTGCCCACTTGAGTAGATGATTTCAGATATCTATTTTTTGCAAGATTTGCCTGAGTGGGGATTGTGTGAGCACTTCTATGGTATGTGCCTAGAAGTAAGGTCATAGCTTCCTTAATGCTACCACGTGGCAGTAGGTGAGCTTTTCCATTGGTGAGTACCTCGTTTCAATATCTAGCAACCTCTTGCTGACATAATAGCCTGGGAACCAGGCTTTACCTTCTTCTCATACCAGAGCTACACTGAGAGCATGTTAGCAAACCCTTAGGTATCCAAAAGCAAAACTCAACCCATATACTGCTTCAATTGTTGGAAAGCAACCTCACACTATTCAATCCACTCAAACTGTTTTGTTTTCTTCAGCACGTTAAAGAATATGATGCATTTATTTGTCGCTTTAGAGATAAATCTGCTGAGTGCCATGATTTGGCCATTGAGGCTCTATACATCTTTCATCCTGGTAGGGGATTTCATATCAATCGGTGCCTTGATTTTCTCCAAATTCGCTTCAATTCCCCTGTTATTGACTATGAATCCAAGGAACTTTCTAGAAGCCACCCCAAATACACACTTGTGTGGATTCAGCTTCATTTGATACTTCCTTGGAATTTGGAACATCTCCCCTAGATCGCAGACATGGTTGGCAACCTATTCAAACTTTACTAACATGCTATCCATATAAACCTCCATTATCTTTCCGATCTGTTCCTTAAACATCATATTCACCAACCATTGGTAGGTTGCTCCCGTGTTCTTCAGTCCAAAAGGCATTACCTTGTAACAATATAGTCTATGGTCAATGATAAATAAGGCATTTTCCTCATCTTATGGATTCATGGGGATCTAATTGTACCCTGAGTAGGCATCTATGAATCTAAGAAGCTAGTGACTAACAGTTGCATCCATGAGCTGATCAATCCTCGATAGGGGGAAGCTATCCTTTTGACATTCCTTGTTAAGGTCCATAAAATCAATACAAGTTCTCCATTTCCTATTCTTCCTTTTTATAAGCACAGGATTGGTCACCCGAGTTGGGTAGTAGGCTTCTCGGATGAATTTGTTAGCCAAAAGCTTATCTACTTCTTCCTTGAGAGTGATATATTGCTCAGCAATCATTAGCCTCCTTTTCCGGGAGATTAGCTTGTGATAAGTGTCAATGTGAAGCTTATGTGACATGATTTTGGGATCAATTCCCACCATATCCTTATGGTTTCAAGTGAAAACATCCAAGTTTGCTTTAAGGAATTTAGTTAGCTGGGTTTTTACATCTAGGGACAAGTTTTTTCCCAGCTTGAGGCATTTCTCAGCATCTGCCCCGCTAACCTGTACGTCTTCAAGCTCCTCCATTGGGCTAGTTGCTCTATTTGTGTCCACCGCGTGTGGGTCGAGGTTGTGGCTGACTATTGTTTTTCTCATAACTCATGGTTCTCTATTAGAAATCACATTAACCTATTTTCCTCTCACCCCTAGTTTGACTGTGTTCTTATAGCAGTGTCGGGCTATGTGCTGCTCACCTCACACACACATTTGATTCCATAGGGGGTCAGGAACCAGACAATAAGTGTCATAGTTGACGTGATCATGTCCAGGTCATTCATTGCTGGTTACCCCAGTACCACATTGTATGCTGAACGGCAATCGATAATCAAAAAATCTGTCAATACAGTTGCTTGATGACCTAAACACCCGAGAGTGATAAGAAGTTTGATCTGCCCTATTGGTACTATTGCATCTCCTGTAAAGCCATAAAGGGGCTTTGGAGAAGGTCTTAGTTGACTTGCGCTCAAACCTATCTATTATGGGCATTTTTTGGATTGAATGAAATGAATCAGCAAAGGCCCAAAAAATCGGGATCGAGGCAAAGAGGCAAGACTAAACTCAGAATAAGGTCGCTAAAATCGAGTTACAAATCGCACAGCACAAACTCACAACCCTCCACCAACTGAAGCAGTAGTGAGCTCCCCTCTGCATCATTGGAAATAGCCTACATCTGACAAATACAGTTTAAGTACTCTACCAACTCATAACTCAGCCTCCAAAGTCTGACAATAATATATCCCGCATTTATTACTTGACGTCTAGCATTTAATGCTCAACATAGATGTAATCATAGTTTTACAATGTTAAATTATGGTTTGTAACCCTCCCGGCCTCTACAAATAGAGAGGGGGAGCCATAACACAAAAGAGAGAAAAAAAAAAGAGAGGATATATGTAGAAAGTCTATAGAAATAGCCATTGATATATGTATTCTTGTTCAACTTAGAAAAGGCAACTGCTAAAGGTTAATATAATCACCGTGGATGTAGGGGTCATTTGGACTTTAGCTGAACCATGATAAAAACTCTCCTTGTTCTCTCTTCTCTTCCATTGAATCTTTCTTTACTTTACTGCATTTTTCACTTCTTTAGCAGTAGTTTGGTTTTTAGAATCCCTAGTTGACCGATTGCCAAAATCAATTGTCAACATTTTGGCATGCCTGGTGAGACCAGACTGCTTTCTCATTTATTTGTTGATTAATCACAATGGCAAGAGGAAGAGTAACTAGGAGTTCAAGCGTTGCTGCTAACCAACTAGATAGTCATGAAGAGCAGTGACGAAACATGCCTGAGGACAAAAACCTAGTCCTAGTGAATACCTCCTCTACCCTCTCGAAGGCTAATGGTGTACAGGCTATGTGCCGATGTCAAGATGCGCTCGAAAGTACAGTGAAGAGGCTTGCTGATGCAGTTGAGGCATTAGCCTAAGTGCATACACAAAAGGCACAAAAACAAGATGGAACCGCTCTAATCGCGAAAGTGGTTCAATAGCTGCAAGTGGAGATGCCGATACAAAGGCAAAAATTGATTAGGAATGGTGCCCAGTGAGCTAATTCGGGTCACTCCTTTAGTTTGCAACCTGAAACGGGAGGACGACGAGTTAGCAAGAATGGTAGAAACTAACGAGCTAAGAGTTTGCACCACACCGAAGGCTCGAAAGTGGGCCAGGATAGTGACAAGAACCAGTGATCCAAGGCTTAAGATTAGATGATCGAGGAATTAATGCAGAAGGTGCAAAGGTTGGAAAAATGTCCCTCGACACAGGATCAATCAAGTCATTATGAAAGGAAGACTCCACTTTCCAGGGAAATTGAGACGGAATCTCTCCCCCATCGTTCAAGGTCTTGGCCATCCCGCCATATGACAGGAAAAGCGACCCATATGATCATCTGGATGCCTTCAACATCCAGATGGATCTCCAGACCAACAATCCCCCAGTCAAATGTCAAGTACCGAGAGCTTGGTTCAAAAGTCTTCTAACCCGCAGCATCAACAGCTAGGAGGAATGCCAGAATAAATTTGTTAACCAATACAGAGCCCTTAAGAAGCAGCTTGCACCATCTTGCCACTTGGTGACCATCTTCCAAAGGAAGGACGAGTCATTAAAAGACTACATCGCAAGATTTTGATGTGAAGTTAACAACATAGAGAGTCCTTCCAATGATAGTATTCTAAAAGCGATCTCAACAGGGCTCTGCAGAGAGGGGAAACTATACGAAAGTATATATAAGTCCCCGATGAAAAGCTTGAGAGAGTTCTACGAGGGGCTACTAAAGAAACTCGATGGGAGGAATTCGAAAAAGGTTGGATGAAAAGGCGAAGCCGATGGCTCAGTTTTTGGTCAGAACAGGAAAAAAAATAACCGCAGCAAAAATAAAATTGGCCAAATTAATAATATAGGTTTCCAACCCATAAAGAAAGCTAGGACTAAGCGACCCAACCCCAAGGTCACTATGACAATTATAGCATCTTGTTTGACACCCTGGAGAGAATACACATAATGGAGAAGCACAGGGAGAATTTTGGGTGACCTAGGCCCCTGTTGACCCCATCGAAGCATAAGGATCCAAACAGGTTTTGTGCCTACCACAACAACATTAGGCACACCACCTCTGAATGCAAGTCGCTTAAAGACATGATCGAGGACCTCATCAGGAGAAGTTGTTTGAAAGACTATGTGGTGCAACCTGTGGAACAATAACCTCCGTAGCAGACCACACAGCCTTTCCAGAGTGCTGAACCAGAGTAGACGGTAGTGGTCAGAACCATTTACACAATCTATAGAGGATCACACATCGCAGGGGCCTCACAAAGCTCGTGAGAACAATATGTGCATAATGCAAGCTACGTCCTGTCTACGGGTTGTGAGCTTAACAGACCTGCTAAGAAAGGTAAGATGATTTCTAAGTGCATTACCTTTGTGGATGATGATGTCCCCTCATAATGATGCTATTGTCATCAGAGCCAAGGTCGGTAACATTGAGGTACAAAGAATCATGTTGGATACTGGTAGCTTAGTCAACGTCATGTATAAGAAGTGCTTCAAATAGATAGAGTTGACCCAAAGCGATCTTGAACCCTCACCCAAACCTCTTTTAGGCTTTACTGGTGACGCGATATTCCTCGTGGGATAGGTTAGAAGTCCCATCACCTTAGGAGACAAGGATTGCCAATCCACTGTTCTAGTCGATTTCTTGGTCGTGGACTGCCCCTCGGCCTACAACATAGTCCTAGGGCGATCGACGATGAATGACTTAGACTTGGTTATGTCCACCAGGACACTAACAGTCCAGTTCCTAAACTCAAACAGGGTCGGGTGCCTATGAGGCGAGCAGTACACAGCCCGACGATGTTATAAGGATGTTGTTAATCTCAGGGAGAAGGGCAAAAGGGTTTATGTAGTTTTTAGTGAAGAACTCCAAGCCCTGAGCTCAACCGAAGTCGATCATGATCTTGACCCATGTGACCTAGACATGGATAGGGAGACTGGACCAATAGAAGAGCTCGAAGAAGCTAGGGTCAGTGAGGTAGATGGTGAGAAGTACCACAAGCTCAGAAAGAACTTGCCCTCAGATGTAAAGACCCAATTAGTTAATTTCCTCCAAGAAAATTTAAATGTCTTTGCTTGGAGTCACGAGGACATGGTAGGGATTGACCCCAAGGTGATGTCACATAAGTTGAAAATCAACCCTTACCACCAGCCAGCCAGACAGAAAAGAAGACATTTAATAGTGAAGTGTTCTCACACCCTAAAGGAAGAGGTAGATAGGTTACTGGCTAACAAATTTATCCGGGAGGTTCACTACCTAGTTTGGGTAGCTAACCCTATCTTGGTCAAAAAGAAGAATGAAAAATGGAGGACATGCATTAACTTCACGGATCTCAACAAAGCCTGTCCGAAGGATAGCTTCCCTCTACCAAGGATTGACCAACTTGTTGATGCAACGACCGGGCACTAAGTCCTCAGTTTCATGGATGCGTACTTTGGGTACAATCAAATACCCATGGATCCATAAGATGAGGAGCATACCTCATTCATCATAGATCGAGGGTTATACTATTATTAGGTGATGCCTTTTGGGCTCAAAAATGCAGGAATGACCTATCAATGGTTAGTGAATGCGATGTTTAAAGATTAAATTGGGAAAATCATGAAGGTCTATGTAAACGATATGCTTGTAAAGTCCAGACAGGTCCTGAATCATGTAAAGGATATGGATGAAATGTTTTGGATCCTGAGAGTGTTTCAGATGAAGTTAAACCCACTTAAATGTGTGTTTGGAGTAGCTCCTAGAAAATTTCTCGGGTTCATGGTCAATAATAGAGGAATTGAAGCGAACCCTGAGAAAATCAAAGCAGTCATCGACATGAGATCACCAAGTGGGATTAAAGATGTTTAGAGCTTGACTGGCTAGGTTGCAGCCCTTAGCAGATTTATCTCAAAGGCAATGGATAGATGTTTACCGTTCTTTGATGTCTTGAGAAGAGCTAAGCATTTCGACTGGACTGAGGAATGTGAAGCTGCCTTTATACATTTGAAGGAATACATAGGTCGGGCCCCTTTATTATCCAAACCACAAGAGGGTGAGAAATTAATTCTTTATCTGGGACTGTCTCAGCATGCCATTAGTTCGGCCCTCATCTGCAAGGAGAGTGAAGTACAACTCCCAATCTACTATGTGAGTAAAAGGTTGCTGAATGCTGAAGAAAACTACACTCCCATGGAATAGCTTGTCTACTGTCTCGTTATCGCATCTAGGAAACTGTGGCCTTACTTCCAAGCCTATACCATTGAAGTGATAACCTAGTACCCGCTGAGATAGACCCTTCAGAAGGCAGATGCTTCAGGTCGTTTACTTAAGTGGGCAATCGAGCTTGCCCAATTAGACATCCACTACAAATCAAGGTCGACAATTAAGGCATATGTATTTATATTAAATATATGTACATGAAACCTTGGAAGGACTATGGTGGGAACTTTATATAGATGGGTCCTCATCCAAGCAGAAGGTAGGGGCAGGAATCCTATTGATCAGTGCGGAAGGACATAAAATTCTCTGTGCCTTAAGGCTCAAATTTTGAGCAACCAATAATGAAGCAGAATATGAGGCACTGCTCGCAGGGCTTTGTCTCATAAAGGAGGTGCGAGCTAAAAATTTAAAGGTCTATAACGACTCCCAATTAGTTGTTTAAAGGGGGAATATCAGGTAAAAGGACTGAAAATGGCCACTTATCTACAAAAGGCTTAGGAGCTGCTCCATACATTTTAGAGGTATGAAATCAACCAAGTTCCCTGAGCTTTAAATGCACATGTAGACGTGTTAACTTGCTTGGCTGCAACAAGGGACATGGAATTTTTAGATGTAATACCTATAGAAGTTCTTCTATCTCCCAACATTGAGTAGAAAGATGTCGTGATGACGACTGCTACAGCACATGACTCGTGGATGAATCCTATCTTAAGGTACCTACGGGATGGCAAACTCTCGGAAGACAAATTAGAAGCATGCCACATGTAGTTTCGAGCTACTAGATATTGCATTATTGATGATGTGCTTTACAGGAGGGGCTTCTCGGCTCTACTTCTCAGGTGCATTGATGGCCCCCTCTATGATCTCATCCTAAAAGAAATTCATGCCAGACACTACGGGAACCACGCTAGGGGCTGTCACTAGCTCAAAAGGCCCTCCGCCAAGGTTTCTTTTGGTCGACCATGAAACAGGAAGCGATCGACCTCGTTAGGAGATGTGACAAATGTCAAAGATTCGCCAAAGTTCCCCGAGCTCCTCCAACCTACCTCCATCAAATGATCAGTCTGTGGCCCTTCACGATATGGGAGATTGACCTTATTGGACCTCTTCCTACAGGTTACGAAAACTGTAAATACGCCGTCGTAGCTATAGATTATTTTACTAAGTGGGCAGAAGCAAAAAAGCTGGCCCAAATTTCTTCCTCCCAACTTGAGAAATTTGTTTGGAATAATATCAGATAACGGGACCCAGTTCACAAGTGAGCAGTTCATTGAGTTTTGCAACAACCTCAGGATTTTAAAGAGTTTCTCATCGGTAGACCACCCTCAAACCAACGGACAGGTTGAGGCTATAAATAAGATCATTAAACAAATCCTAAAGAAGAAATTGGAAACTAGAAAAGGGGCATGGGTAGACGAATTACCAAAGGTGTTATGGGCTTATCGCACTACAGCCTGCAATACCACGGGAGAAACCCCTTTCTCAATAGTCTATAGAGCCGAAGCGATGATACTGACAAAGTTTAAAGTAAATTCACACCGGAGAGCCACCTTCAACCTAGAGGAAAATAACCAGTTGCTTGCCACGAGTCTTGATCCTATTGAAGAAAAAAGGGATGAAGCATGCCTCAAGGTCGCGACCTACCAATAGCGGGTGATCAGGTGCCGAATCCAATCAAGATTAGAAAATTTATAAACCAAGATACCTAAACTACTTGTAGTATAGGCAATATCGGGTCGAGCCCTTGGATCATTTTGGATGATATCAATTAGATTAAGAGCTAGAAATGAAGGGGGGTTAGCAATAACTATCCTAACAGCAAACTATAATGTAGAAATATAAACTAGAGTAACTATACCAACCAGCCCCAGGGAATCAACTAAACTTGAGATTAATGTATCCTTAATCACTAAATATTCATCCAATTGTCAATCATATTTCTGGTCTTAAATCATAACAAGAAGCCTTGAAATGATTAATGAGTCTTAAGCAGAACTCAGCCAACAAACAATCCATCAAAAGCTTAATGCATTGCTTGGTTTCTGCCATTCTCTTCTAAAGTGATGATTAAGCAATAACCATATAGTCATCCAAATCAAATGAAGCCATTCAATTCAGAAAACTCAGTAAAAATAGAGAGGGAAAGAGAAGAAATGACAAATAATTGAATGCAAGTTGAAAATAGGATCTTTACATTAATCTTCAAGCTGTTAATTCCTTGGATTGATTACAATGGTTTAGCCTTCCATGGAAGGTAGAAAGTTATAGAGAAGAGAAGAATAAAAGCTTGCTCTCTGCCCTCTGAAAACTCTTTCTAAAACTCTCTTTAAATTGAACTAAAAAGTCTAAACAAAAGAGTGCTTAGCCTGGGAAAAGAGAAGCTAGCTATTGGTTGGTGAGTAAGCAATCATAATGGGATGGTGTAGTCTGGATGCTTACTGCCACTCCTCTTACATGAACTGCCCATTGTAGACTGCATTCTCTAGTTTTTCACTGATTTATTGACTTCCAGCTGGTTGAGTGTGAGCTGGTGTAAGGGATGGTCCATTAGGCTCAAGTTGCATGCCAATTGGGGCCTAAAAATCCAATTCTGCAGAGGCCCATTTCATCAACATTCTATCTCTGAATTGCAGCTCCAATTTCACACCCAAATTGATGGATTCAAGTCTGGAAGTCTTCATAAGAGTTGTATCTTTATGTCTTAACTTCCATTTGGGATTAGTTTGACCTCATTTGGACTTGTATAACTCTAGATATGGCCTAATGAATGCTTAGAGGTCTGGCTACTCAAGACAGGCTGAGGTAGCATTCTAGTTTTGAATTTAACTCCAAATTTAAATAGCCAATTGTAAGATTCATTCTTGGAGGTCTCATGAAGGTTATAGAGCTGTGTCTTTGCTTTCCTACAAGACAATAATCACATTAATTGGACAATTGTAGCTCAAGTTATAATCAGAATACAGAAACTGCTCAACAAAGTCAAATTCTGCAGAATTTCTTCTAATGATGCCAATTGACACCACACCATAAATATACAATAACACAGCTGAAAGTAAGTTATTTTATACCTTAAAAAGCTTAGTGAGAGGACAATTAAATGAGTGAAATATTTTGTTATTAGCGGGTTGCAAGGCATTTTAATCGGAAAGTCCAAGCTCAAAGCTTCAAAGCAGGCAACCTCATACTACGACTTATTCTGTCGAATGGACGTAACCCCAGTGAAGGAATGCTAGGACCCAATTGGGAAGGTCCATATGTTGTGAAAGAGAAACTGAAGGCTGGCAGATATCGTCTCATGAATGTTTAAAGAGTTGAATTCCCCTGAGCTTGGAACACCGAACATCTCCTACCATATTATCAATAAAAACGAAGTCAAATTCGTTAATTTGTAATATTTTTCAGAAGTACCGAATTAAATAAAGATCAAAGAAATTTCTCCTCTATTTGGTATACTCTTCAATATTTT
>JANHAO010014351.1:0-15369 GCA_026873985.1 Saraca asoca | reverse complement strand
GAATATCTGAGTTGAATGGCTTCATTTGATTTAGATATTATATGATTATTGCTTAATGATCAATTATAGGAAGAGGATAGGAAAATTAAGTAATGCATTGAGCTTTTGATGTATTGTTTACTTGGCTAAATCTTATCTGCTTAGGATGGATTCATTAATCATTTCAAAGCTTCTTGTTATGATTATCAACAATTGGATAAACATTTAGTGATCAAGGAAGCATAAATCTCAAGCTTAGTTGATTCCCTTGGGCTGGTTAATTTGTTTATCTTTATTTTCATTTCTGTTTGTAGTGTTAGCTTAGTGTAGTTATTGCCAACCCCCCTTATTTTCAGCTCCTAATCTGATTGATATCATCCACCAAATGTTCTAAGGGCTCGACTTGGTGTTGCCTATACTACAAGTAGTTTAGGTAGCTCGATTTTATAAATTTCTAATCTTGATTGGTTCGGTAGCCGATCAGAGACACAGTTGGCCTGCCTAGAAATCTTTCGCTTTCCTAAACAAGCTATCACCTGCATTATCAATAATGATGGTTTACCGTCTCGAGAGGCCTTAAGACTTGAATGGCATGGATTCCATATAGCTTTTTCATTTCGGTCAACCCCAACCATTGGATCTCTTTATTTCATCTGTAAAACCTAACCTTAGCCTTCTAAGCATGATTTCTGCCTCTACTCTTTACTCAAACTTGTCTTCCTCAATTTAGATTCGATGCTGCCTATTGTCACTCACTCTGGTGTTTGTTATGAGTATTTTTAAAACCATAAAAATGGGCTAGCAAAAGCCTAATAGACAAGTCCAACTAGTAAAGATCTAGCTCAATTATGATGGAGGTCATTAGACCAAGGCATTGATCGTTGATCAACAAAGGTCAGAGCAATGACCTCAAGCTATTAAGGACGAGCTCTAGTCTGCAGCTTAAGACATACTTCCCTTGCCATCTAGAAGCTCACTATGGTTAAACCTGAGAAGGGACTAACTTGCCTAAATCCACTTGCAGATGTCAACTTACAGGAATCTAACTGTAATTAATTTATTATTCTTTCCTTTTTAATGTACACCCAAACTATTATAAATAAAGGTTGAGATTATTGTATAAGGGGGGATCCGAATAGATAGACTCTCGGTAAAATAGAGAGAATCATAGAATCAACAAGATACTATCACTCTGACAAAATACTCTGCTAAAATATATAGAGAAAATAAAACTACTGTGGATGTAGAGGTTGATTTACTTTAGCTAAAACACGTTAAAAAACTCTTGGTGTCTCCCTTTCTCTCTCACACTTTCTGTCTTTTATACTCTCAGATTGCAGTTTAGGGTTTCTAAACTTATCGGTTGATTGGATTTTGCTGTCAACAATGTTCTTCCTTAACTATGAGTTGCTCCACAATAACTTTTATAGGTAACTTCTACTTCCTTTGCTTTTATGGTGCTTTGCTTTATATACCTATTCCCGGTGGCTGTGTCTTGTGTCTACTAGCCTACTTTTGGGCCGCATTGGAGAGACTGGTGCCTATCCCTAAATGAAACTCTCTCTGTCTAGATTCTTTTTCTTTTCTTCTTTTTATTAAGACCTCCAACTTCTATTTGATCGCCTTTATTCAACCATCCTTCCCTTTTTGCTTTGCTTGCCCTAATCATACTTTGTGTTTTCTTTGAAGGTGGCCCTTGGTCTCTGTGTTCTTCCACTTCATGTTTGGTGGATTGGGTAACCTTATCAACTTATCATCAAATTCTAATACCTCATCCTACCTCAGAGAATACTCATTTGAGAGTATTGTATAATGTTATGCCCTTTCCCTTTATTCGATCATGGCAGATCGATCTCATGATGAGCATAGGAATGAATAGGTCCATCTTATCAATGCTTCACTGAACAACCTACGAGAAAGTCCATATTCATAATGAATCCATCGAGCTAAATGTCTTTGAACTTGCTCAAGAGGATGAACAGGCTTGTAGTTATGACACCTTATCCTTGTTGACATTTTATAGGAATGTGGTTAATCACCTTCATGTTTGCCTTATTTTTACCTTGTTTGAAAAAAGCATCCTCCAGATGATGAATGTCTGCCCTTCTCAGCTAACCTAGAATGCTTAGGATTTCTTTCTCTATTTTAAAGTGTTGAGCCTCCGAATTCTCCTTAACCTAACCATAGGGTCTTTCTTCTTTTTCTTCACCTACTTATAATAGAAAGCTAGGGGTTAGGTGTATCTCCTTCAACACCCTGATTGAGCCATAATAGAGAACATGCTTACTAGTATTTGTTCCTGGAAGCATTCATTCTTTAAAGTTCAAATAGTTGAGGGGTTTCACCCCATTTTTCCTTCAGGATAGGGAGCCACTCTACCTAGCCAAGTGGACTAAACCCATAAAGCAACCTCAGGGTTGCCTGTTTGAGGATCTCTCATACAATGATCAGGACCTTGTCATTCACTGCTAGTGCTAAGACCCTTTGACACTCAATCTGTCCTTCATATGTGCCTTACTTTGTAATTTGGTCTTGCCTTAGTTTTGTCTTATTAATTTTTGTTTGTTTTCTTGTTCCATATTGTTGGCTAAACAATGAAGCAATAGAAATACACCATTTAAAGATGGATTTGCAGCATGTGGCTGAAATTTGTGTCCAGGTCCTAGAACAAGAAAAGCTTATTGTGCCATCAATCACTTAACTCAAGTTAGTGCCACTAGTGGACATTGCTAGTGGCTTTCCTTCTTCTAATCATCTTGCAGATATCTCTGGTCATAGTAAGATGCTATCCATAAGGAAGCGAAAGGCTTCCTTCAAAGAATTAAACAAAGGAAAGGAGGGTAGTTCTTCCAAAGCTTCTACTACCTTAGCTAAGAAAACCAAAGTGGGTGCTTGGAAAAAGCTACAGCCAATCAAGGCCCCTAAAAAGAGCAACCTATCCTTTGATAACATAGATAGTCTATGGTACAAATATGCTAATAACTATGCTTTTCTACATAGCTAGTTGCTTTTCTCTACAAACTAGGATCACGCCAAAGAATTTATATTAGACCATAGTCTTTTGTGCCTTTTGAACTCATCTACGGCCCAGCTTGCTCACTTAATCATTGCCGTCCTAGCCATTGTGCTGACTTTTGTGAAGAGTGAAAGGGAATTGGTGAAATTGGAGGCAAGTGTCCTAGAGGAGCTAAATAAGAATGTTAAGGCCAAGTCTAAGGAGGTGGCTAATTGAGACAAAAGCATTTTTGATCTGACTAATTGTATTGCTACACTTGTGAAGAAGTGAGATGCCTTGTCCTAGAAAATGAGGACTTAGGGAAAGAGCTAGAGACTGAAAGGAAAAGCTAGGTAGACAAGCGGCCTTTGACCAAAAACTCCAAAATGCCATGAAAGAGGCCAAGGAGATTAGCTATCCTATGCTTCATTTTGGGTTTGCAAAAGTTGTCTATTAGATTTAACACTTTAATCCTAACGTGACACTCAACTTTTCCAAGCTCAATAGGGATAAGACTTTGGACAAGATTTTGCAAAAGTTATCAAATGAATAAACTTGTCGGCATGTCTTTAGGGCGATTGCTGTTCTTCCTTTGTTATGCTTTGCTTTTGCTACTGCTTCTTCTTCTTCTTCTTTTTTGTATGGAATAGGATGAATGGCCACATTAATGGATTCATTTTTGTTTGTACATCATTTCTTTAACTATCTTTTGTAAAGCACTTGTATCTATATACATGTCTTCAATTGGTTGTCTTTGCTTTATCGAATAACTTATTTTAGTATTGTCAAGCTTCTTGTTTGAATGAGCCTTCAACAAGTTCTATCATTTTATTTTGCCAATCTTCCATGCCTCTAAAGGGCTTTTGTGTTTGTCACTTCCTTTTGTTTCTCTTGCTGACCTTTCAATCATTAAGGCTTTTATCAGACTTTTAGCTTTACACATCTTATCAATGCTAAGGAAGTTGCTTGTCCTTTTTCCTGGTGTCGATCTAATGACCAGCCTATCTAGGAAATTTCCTTCCTGATGATTCTCAAGATTTCCTAGAGATTTTTCTTTTTCAAGGAATCTTTAAACTAGCAAGGACTGCCATCTCAACCATTCATCCTGATTCTTCTTGGCAGTTGGATTTCTTCCAATTCCTTAGAAAAGTTGAGATAGTTCTCTTGGTGACCTCTGTATTCCACCCTTGCAGACCCTAGTTGTTGTCACTTGCCACTCACTTCTCTGATGCTCTTTCCTAGTTTCTTGGTTACATTCATGTTTTTCATTGGTAAACTTCCATATTGTTTTCTATTTGTGTGTTTTACTTTCTTTTTCTTACCTTCTTCAAAATGCACCGGGAATAAAGGTATTCTTTTAGTGACTACAATTTTTGTGACTCTATTATTCTCCAAATTGTATTGGAAAGGCCGATGATTTTACTTTATCCTAAGCTATTTATTTTTCTTTATCAACTTCTAGCTTTTTGCTTTATTTTTAGGTTATTGGCTAACCTAATTCACTATTTAAAGATGGACCCCAAGCAATTAGTGGAGACTTGTGCCTAAACTAAGGCAAAACAAAAACTTACTACTCTACCAACTGCTTAGACTAAGTCAGTGCAAGAAGTGATCATTGTAGATGACTCCACTTTTTCTGATTGAGCAAAGCTTTCTTCTGGTCACCCCATGGGATTGCCTTTGCACAAGTAAAAAATGCTTGCTGACAACTCTTCTAAGGGCAAAGGGAGCAATTTTGATGATATAGATGCTGAATATTGGGCCTTTTTGTGTAGTATTTCCAAGTTTGATAGAAATGAGTCCCAAGAGCAAATCTTGGAAGAATGGAAGAACAATTAGGCCCCCTAAACTTTGATCATTGTTGCACTTTTCCTTTTTTTCATGTATTTGGCTATTTGAATGGATTAACAAACGAACTTATGAACTTTTCCTTTGCAACATTTTTTTAAAATAACTTTTACATGGTGTTTTCATGTTTATGCCTCTACTAAGCTTTGTAGTTAGTCTCTTTCTATTAGTATGTCGATCATTTGGATTTCTATAGGTCTTTTTTAATTACTCTTATGCTTGTTTGAATGTCGCATTTTGAGAAATTTTATTAATGTCAAAAGATCTGCTCGATTATTTGCTAATGGCAAGGGATTAGCTCAATCTTTGATTAGTGCCAAGGGATCTTCTTAGACTTTTATGAGTATCGAGGGACATGCTCGGGCTTTTATTTATACCAAGGGAACTACTGGGATTTTAGTGGTGCCAAGGGATTTGCTTGGATTTTTATTAGTGCTAAGGGACTTACTTGGACTTTTATTTATACCAAAGAACTGCTCAAATTTTTAGTGGTGTTGAGGGATCTGTTTGGGCTTTTATTTATACTGAGGGAACTACTTAGATTTTTAGTTCTGCTCAGGCTTTTATTTAAACTGAAGGAACTGCTCAAATTTTTAGTGGTGCTAAAGGATTTGCTCAGATTTTTAGTAGTGCAGAGGGATCTACTTAGGTGTTTATTTATACTGAGGGAACTACTCAGATTTTTAGTGGTGTCAAAGGATCTGTTTGGACTTTAAGACATAAATGATGTAATCTTTCACTTCCATTTCATTATCATGGATACATGATTTATTGCACTAAATAATCAAATTTGTACATAATATCACTTTAAGTGTGTTGCGTTTTATGTTCAGGGAAGGGGCTTCCCTTGAACAGTTTCCAGATGATAGACATCGTTAAGGAGACTCTGTCATACTTTGAATGGCCCCTTCCATGCAACTTCTAACTTGCCTTTAGCTTGCACTTTTTGTGGTCTATCTGCTTTTCACAAGACTAAATCTCCTTCTGCAAATACTTTACTTTTCACTCTTTTGTTTTCAACTCCAGTGATTTTGCTTTATAATACTCGTTTCAAAGCTAAGTCTAAGCCTTTTCTCTTATCTCGATTAGCATGTTTAGCTTTTCTCTTTTTCTTTCTTCATTTCTTATTACTTATATTGCTTTCTTCATTCGAAACATTGTCTTAGCTCTATTGGGAGTATGGCCTTACTCCCGTATGTGAGCATGGAAGGAGTTTTATCGGTGGTTGAATGCACAGTGGTTTTGTAAAACCACATGATGCTTAGTAACTCTTTGGCCCATTTCCTTTTTCTTCATCCAATCTTCTACGCAATTCATTTAGGATGATCCTATTTGCTAGTTCAGCCTACCATTTGATTGGGGATGCTGGATGAAAGTGAATCTTTACTTAATCTCTAACCTTCATTTTAAGATGTATGAGACTCATACATTCATAATAGATGTATAAACATGAATATACCTTAGGCAGAAGTTTTGAAAGTCATCACTGGCAATTTGCTTTTCGTTATCAGATTTGATCATTGTGGGAAACCCATACATGAAAGGAATCGTTATCAAGTTTCTTACATCAAAGCTTATACTTTTAGAAATTCTACTACAAATGACATTTTTTCAAACACTTTTGTACATTATTTGAGGTCATGGTCACCAGAGGTTCTACCTCTATCTATTTGGCAAAGTAATCAACTACCACCACCACCATATACTTTAATTTACCAGAAGCTATTGGGAAAGGCCTTAGTAAATCGATGCCCCACCAGTCGAATGACCAAGGAGCAAATATAGACATTTGTTTAACCACTGGATGTCTTTGAACTTTCATAAACTTTTTGCATTTTCCACAACTTCGCATAAGGTCCAAGGCCTTTTGTTTCATCTTTGGCTAAAAGTACCCCAACCAAGTGGCCTTCAACATGATTGTTGCTCCCGCCATATGGGACCCACAAATGCCTTAGTGGATTTTCCTCAAAACATAGTTAACTTCATTCGGTTGAAGGCACCATAGTGATGGAAGGGAGAACTCTTCTTATATAACTGCCTTCTTTCCATGAAAAGTGTGCTATACTTTGTTTAATCTTCTTAGCTTCTCTTTTATCTTCTGATAGTCATCTCTCTTCTAAAAATACCATGACAGGGGTTAACTGTGACTCTTCCTACTCCATGCATATTACTTCATCCATGCATGGGGCTTGTAACATCTCCTAAATTACAATTCTGTTGTTAACTACTGCCTTAGCACTGGCTAATTTAGCTAATGCATCTGCACTCTTATTTTCTTCCCTTAGAATCCTTGTTAGCTCAAAATTGAATCCTTTCAGTAGGCTTTTAGCTATGTGAGCATTGGCTTTTTCACTTCATAGTTTCCCTTGACCTGAGTGATTATTGGTTGAGAATCACCCATGACCTTTAGAGATTGCACCTCTACTTCCTTGCTAACTTCAACCTAGCTAACAGTGTTTCATACTCTGTTTGATTGTTTGTTGCCTTAAAGTTGAACTTTAGCGAGTACTCCAAGATTAAATCCACAGGTCTTTCTAAGATCACGACTGCCCTGCTACCTTTATTGCTTAACAAGCCATTGAAGTAAAGTGTTCATGCCGGGCCTTCCAATCTAGGTTCTTTTGTCTTTGCCAATTCAATCACAAAGTTTGCCAGCACTTAAGCCTTTACAACCTTCCTTGCTTTGTAAATGAGTTCGTACTCTGACAACTCCACTACCTAAACTACCAATCATCCTGTCAGGTCAGGCTTTTGCAAGACTTGCTGAATTGGAGTGTCCATTTGAACAACAATCTGATGGCTTTGAAAGTAAGGCTTTAACTTCTTGGACATCATGTAACACCCTGAATTTTCTAAAATCAATTTTGGTGACAAAATAAGGAAATTTAAAAATTTTGAGATATTTGAAATTATAGATCTAAAGTCATGAAAAGCCCAAATATAGTAGAAATAGGCTATATAAAATTTTAAAAATATTTCAAAGATTGGATTCTTGTCATAAGTGTTCAAAGAACAAAATTTATGATATTAAAATTCCATTTCTGGAAAAACTTCAAAAATATTGAAACTAGGCTATGAATATCAGATGAGCACAAAATTAAAGCTATTTGAAGGTATTAAATTTAACTAAATTGTGTTAAAATTTCATAGTCACCGGTGATTGGTGAGTATGTTAAATTTGAGCTCAAAATGGAAGAAACAAAAAAAGTACTAAAAAGGAAATGCTTAACTTGTAGTTATTAGAAAATTGACTTATTTTTCCCATTTTACCCTCTTCTTAGCCAGATCTTTTTCTTCTTCTTTGGCTCTTCAAACTATATAAGTCATGCAAGCAAAACCTTCTTCTTCTCCAAGCTAAGCTTAACCATTTTTTTCTCTACCTTCACTTTCTTTCATCAAGTAAACTTACTAACTCTTCCTATTATTTTCTCAAATTTTTACTATTAAATCCTCTCCTCTTCCTCTTTATTTTAATATCAAAATCATATTGATTCATTGGGCATAAAACAAGATATGAATTTTTAAATTAACTGTAACTGTTTATGTCACTGTTCACTTAAAAAACTTATCCAAATTTTCTAGAGTTTCATAGCTCAAATCTTGTATATTTAATCTATTTTTATGTAATGAAACCATAATCAAATGATATATAATTATTTACTAAAAGAAAAACATCTAAATAACCAAGAAGTTAGCATGCTCTTCTTTTTGTTTATGAAGAGTGTTGAAGCTTATAGGTGAGATCAATATTGATTTTTAACATTTAGCCCCCTTGTGAGTAACTCATACAATTCTTGTAAAATATTATGTGTTTCTTGCTTTTGATCTATTTAATATTTGGTGAAAGTTGATGGCAAATAGGTTTTGTAATTGTGAGGTATAATCTATGATTGAATGGATTGACCAATAAGATGATTAACTTGCTATTGAAATAGTTTGGTTTCATGAATGTTTAAGCTTTCAAAACAAGTTGGCATGTGATTTTATAGTGTATTGCTGACCTAAAAGTTGTTCTCCCCTATTTCTTTTGTTGTTGCTTGCAAATTTCTGCTCATGCATTTTTAATCATAGCTTTTTGAACTAAACCTGCAATCATGCTCTTAAAAACCCAGTAGTTTTGCTCTTGTGATCTAAATTAGAATTTGAACTAGATTTGAGCAATTCAAATTGATCTTTCATACTCTGGCTTTCGATGCTACCCATAATCCTGATTGCGTTTGAATTTGGAGTTCCTGAATGTTTTCACATTTTGGTGAGTTGACTCACATATTTAACTAAATTCTTTCGAGTCAAACTGAGTCTTTCACAATTGAATTCTTTGATTCCTGTCACGATTGTAGTTAAACTTTTTCAACAATTCTGATCGTGATCTTGATCATACTTCTAGAAATTTCTGCATTACTTGGCTTAATTTCACACCTCTCTAATCTATACTAGATTTTTCTCAATTTAATCTTAAATAGACTTTAATTGAACCTTGTATAGAAATATGGGAATCCTAAGAAAATAACTTATTAACAAGAAAGTGTGGAATATTTAAGAAAGTGTATATGAATGTTATAGTACATTTATTGTGAATAATTTTGTTGTGTAAAGTATGATAGCATTTGTAAGGTATGGAATGGTGTATGACATGATAAATGACAATGAAATGTGATAATGTGATATTGATGAGGTGTGATGGGAAGTACAAACTATATCCTAGATTTGTACATTCTACGAGGATGAGTGGGATATGGTTAGCTTGGAGGGGTAAGGCTGGGATTATGGGGGAAAAGGCTGGACCGGAGTAACAAGGAGATTTACATTTATTGTTATGAAACATTTGAATTACTTTGTTGTCATATAGAATGTTGCAATATGATATCATTTGATCAGAATATATAGTAAGCCAAAATGGTGGCCACCACTGGCTATAAGAGCCTAACTTAGCACAATATGCTAAGGTAACATAATGTGAATTTCTTCATATATGAGTCTCTAATAATTTTTAATTGATTATAAAGGATTATATGAGAATTATCCATCTAGTTGAGGTATAAATGCTCATATATATACATGTTTTTTTTGTTTGGTGAGTTCATAAGTCTAGTACATTCTATTCATTGAGCCCAGACTCATTCTTCTGTGGATTATTTTTTTAAAATTGTCAAGATATTACAAATCCTATTCCTAAAAAGTAAGATAGATAACAATCCAATGAAAATCATAGCTGACACATTCACCACCACGGTCTCAAGTCCACTAGGAACCTATCAAATAAATATACATTACACCATCATCTTGAACATGGTAGGATGCGAAGTTTTGCATGATGATGAGATTATTCCATTAGAACCACCTATTGTACTTTTAATGATGGCCCTTAGATGGTTTGACCCTTAAAGGTCATCCACCAATACGTAAACCATTTTATTGCCCTTGTTTTTGAAAAACTTGTAAATAGAAGGGCCACAGGGCTTAGTTATAGTAACCTATGCTTTTGATGATATGTAAGACATAGGTTAATGTAACTTCTTTTGGATGCCCCATTTTGAAGAGTACATAGGGTAGTTTTAGAAGTGGATCTTAGAATATATGGTTGATAGAAGTTGCTATGAAGCAACTATTTGTAAATTTTCGTATAATTTGGTAATACTGGCATGGGCCTATTAGACAATGTCAGAGTAAAGTATATAATATATGTATATATTTATCAATGATCATCTTTATTTTTGTTAAGTTTGTCATGACTTAGTAGCCAATGTAATATGACGTGATAATTCTAAGAAAATCCTAAGAAGACAACAACTAGAATAAATGGTAAAGGTTGGTGAATATCTGATAAAGGAGTGATATTCATGCCGATCATGACCAGGGTTTTTGGGTCATGACACACTGTTAGTAAGGTGAAGGCTAACTTCTCTATCTTCTGGTACCTTACTTCAGTGTAGTGTAACATATAGCTTGTGAAGTATAGAGGTTTCTATTATTCGTCGACTTCTGAAATGAGCACTGAACTTGCTGCTTGCTATTGTTGCTAAGTATATATATAACATTTCCCCTTGCTCTGATTGAGTAAGTATGGGTAGTGTGGCGAGACACTTTTTGAGCTCTCAAAAAGCTTGTTCAAAATCGTTAGCTCATTCAAAATTTTTAACATTTCAAAGCAACTTAAAGAAAGGAGCATGTTTATTGGCTAAACTGGACATAAAATGCGTGATGGTTGTGACCTTTTTGTTGAGCATCTACACCTATTTTATATTTGCTAGGCTCCTCATATTAGTTATGGCTTGGCATTTTGTTAGATTGGCTTCTATACCTCATTTGGTAATCATAAAGGCTAGAAATTTCTCAATTTTTACCCTGAATGCACATTTTTTGGATTCAACCTGATCCAAAACTTTCTCAAAGTCTCAAATGTTTCCTCTAGATATTGCCAATGATGTTTCAAGCTTTTTGACTCAATTATCATGTCATCTACATATACTTCCATGTTCCTGCCTATCTATTTCGTGAAAACCTTATTCAACATTCTTTGATAAGTTGCCCCTATATTTTTCAAGCTGAACAGTATGACCTTATAGCAAAAAGTCCCTTGATTAGTCATGAACGTTGTCGTGCTCTTGTCATTATGGTGTATTTTCAACTGATTGTATCCTCAAAATACATCTCTAAAATTGAGGATTTCAAAGCCTGTTACATTGTCTACTAGTTGATCAATGTTTGGAAGTGAGTATGAATCCTTAGGGCGTACCTTGTTAAGGTTGGTGAAGTCCACACACATCTTCCACCCTCCAATAACATTTTTCACAAGGACTATATTCATTAGCCAAGTGCTATGTGGGATTTCCCTGATAAACCCTGCACTTAGCAATTTGTCCAATTCTTTTCTTATTACCTTTGGCCTCTTGGGACTATGATTCCTCTTCTTCTATTGCACCGGCTTTATACTCAAGTTAATTGACAACTTATGACAAGCCATTTCCAACTCAAGTCCTAGCATATCAGCAGGTGTTTAGGTGAACACCTCTATAAAATTTTGTGAGAGCTTGATTAATCAATCCTAGTTTGTTTCTTTCAACTCTGCCTCAATCTTAACTACTCTTTCATCATGGTCCCCAAAAATTCACACCTCTTCTATATCCAAACCTGATTTCAATTTGTGAGGATCATCATGGTGAACGTTGAGGAGTTCGGAATCTACCATTTGGCATTAGCTATTTTTCCTATCAATAAGTGCTAATTTTATCCTATCAGTGCTTCCTTGGGTCTTGGACAAACTCACAATATAACACTTCCGAGCCATCTATTAGTCAACCCACACTACGTCAATTCCTCTCGTTGTTAAGAACTTCATTTGCAAATGGAAAGTGGAGGTAATGGCCCCTACTTGGTTCAAAGATGGCTACTCTAGAATAACAGTGTAAGCACTATTAGGGGTTGCCATTACAAGGAAAGTGACATTTAAAATTTTTGTCAATGGTTGAGCTCCCAAGGTAGCCTCAAAGCCACCATTCCTTCCACCTGCACATGCCCTCTTGTGAAACCAATCAAAACACCTGTGTAAGGCTTATACATGTTTTGAGGAATATTCAAGGCTTCAGCAACATGTAAATATAAAATATCAGTGAAACTTTCCTGATCAATGAGTATTCTCTTGACAATGAAGTCATGTAGTAGAGTCAAAATAACCATTGGATTGTTATGGTCCTCGTCAATGTCCCTGAAGTCTTGCTTTATGAAATAAATCAATTCATAGTATTCCTTCCTCCTTTTCCTTTCTACTACCATTACTACTCTGAGATGCATTTTCCTTACATTTTTGGAAACTCCCCCTCCCTCCATGAAACGTCCAATAATCATTTCAATCATTTCTAAGATGGGAAAGGTTGCTTCCACCTATTTACCCTCCGATCGACTGGAAAATAGGCAATGGTCCTTTTCTTTGTCTTCTTTTTTCCCTCCTCCTGTGTACAACTTCTTGTACTTCGACAAATGCCCTCGCCTTATAAATGATTCAATTTCATCCTTAAGGGTAACACACTTCTTTGTGTGATGCCTGTAATCTTAGTGAAACTTACAAAATTTGGATTTATTTGCTGGGAGAAACTTTTACTACTTTTGTGAAGGGAATTTCATCAGCTCGACTGCCTGGACATCATGCACTATACTACTTATTAGTGCTTTCAACAGTTCGTATTTGTTAAATCACCCTCGAGGTGGCATTTTCTTACACTCGGGAGCTCTTTCTCTTGAAGATGTGCTATTAAACTACATGCACTCAATCAGCTATCAAGTAAGCTTGACTTTTTCAACATTGATATGCTTTTCTAATCTGGCCAATTGCTCTGAGAAACACAATAAGGCAGTTGGTTAGTGAAAGGGAAAAATACCCTAAATAACGATCTGCACTAATCTGGTAAATTACCACTCCTTCATTAAGGTCCCAGATTTCTAATGTTAGAGTGTTAAAGCAAGCTAGATACTCCTTAAAGTTCTTATGGTGTCCTTGCTTAAAATTAACCAAAGTAGCTAAAGTTTTCCTAGGTGCTCTAGTGGTAAACCATCCCAGGCCAGCTTTTTTAAAGGTGATAGGAAAGGCTCAACACATGATAGCATCCAGAGTGCCTGACAGTGCATTAATGCTTAAAATGCCTTTAAATGTTCTTACAAGATAGTTAAACCATCATAGGGGTCTATATGGATTGGTGGTTTGAAGTGGATAGATAATAGAGTAGCCATCATAGCTACTAAGAACGAGTGGTTCTCGTACTGGTAGGAGGACAATTGCCTAGATGTTTAGGTGAGATCTATGGTTAGGTTCAGTGAGTCATAAGGTTTGTGAGTACAAATAATATAGTGACGAGTGTCAGTCATTTATGGTAAAGCAAAGGAAACATTAGGAACAAGTGGCCCAATTGGAGTTTGAATTTGAGAAGTTTGTAGGAGATAGAGGTAGGGCTTTGAGAATAATCACTTAATGGGGGTCATTAGTAGAGGAATGATGGGGATTGAAGGTTGCATCTGGGCATAAGAGGCAGCTGAAGTTGTCGGGGCTTAAAGATATGACAAAGCTACGTTGTTTACGAAAGAAATAAAGTAACTAGGTTAACTTCTCTAAGAATAGGGCTCAAACGATAGAGAAAAAGAAACATTGGGAACAAGTGGCCCGATTGGAATTTGAATTTGAGAAGTTTGTGGGAGGTAGAGGTAGAGATTTGGGAGTAGTCACTTGATGGTGGTCATTAGTAGAGGAATGATGGGGATTGAAGGCTACACCTACTAAGAGGGTGTAGGAAGTAGTCAAAGTTGCTAGGGCTTAAAAATGTGATGAAGCTAGGTTGTTTGTAGAAGAGATAAAGTAACTGAGTTAACTTCTCTGAGAATAGGGTTCAGAGGACCAGGCAAAGTGGGTTGAGCTTGGGCACAACAAAGAGTGTCTAGCGCCTCTTACAGTTGCTGAACTTGCTCCACCAATGTATCGCACATTCAAGCTTGGTAGTAATCCAGCAAGCCTCCTCTGCCATCCAATTTGAATGATCATCTCTAGCTTTTTCATGACAACAGCATCCATCAGACCACGGTTCATGGGGAGATTGCAAATGAGAGTGATAAAAAATAATGGTGGCTAGGAAAGTCGAAGACAGTGCCAAATGAAACTCTTCAACTGATGAGGTTGATTAACAAAGTGAGGAGAAGCTGGAAGGTGACCTGCAAACACAATAGAGTTAATCACATATGACAGAAGTAGTCCACCAAGCATGCTCCCACAATCAAGTCAATATTTCAATAGAGTTTCAATAGTATAGTGAAAATGATCTGAAAGAGGGATATCTGTCGGTATATATATGTGTCGAATATGCCAATTAGTGTGCTCTTGGATGAATAGGGCACTAGCATGTGTCTGTAGTGTATTGGTAACATCAGTGAGATTCTCACTAGACAATTGCTAGTGTCACATTATTCATGCAGGCGTAAGTCACGCTTTTTGTCATGTGTTGTTTAAACGATTATTTTACCAAAGCTCTCATTTGGTCAAGTTTCGTGCCTAGGCTCATCGATTAGACGTGGTTGATCAATTGGCATGCACTAAGTTGGATGCCAAAGTTGATTCCTCAGCTAGTCCTAGTCAATGATTGACTTAGGTCCATCGTCCAAAGACTACAAGCTATTTTAGGTTGTATCAATAAGCACATGTGATGTCCTTCCTATAACCCTAAAAGATTGGAAAAAAGCATGGACTATCTATTATTTATTTTCTATTGGTTTTGGATTTCATTTGACTCTGTTTTATTTTTGTTTTTTTTAGCATTTTAGATTCCTTTTGTGTTCAACTATATTTTGTCTATTGCACATCCCTATTTCTATTTTCATGATTATCAATTTTGATTTTAGTTCAATTTGCAATTTTTTCTATACAGGGGATATGCTTTCTATAAGCTACTTTTTCCTTATGAAGCTACTGGGCAACACTGTTAGGTAAGGGCCTGTTTGGAAGTGTTTTCAGGTATTTTTGTTTTATTGTTTTTGAAAATAGTTTTTTAAAAACTGTTTTTAAAAACTGT
>JANHAO010014350.1:0-15368 GCA_026873985.1 Saraca asoca | reverse complement strand
TAAAGGACAATTGATGAGCCTCAAGTTCATGGGAAAATTAGAAGTGAATTTTTTGAACCCACAAATTGTTCTACATTAGTTCAAAGTCATACAGGATTTTCAGAAACACCTCTCAATCATATCTGTATATATAAGTTTTCAGATGAAACATAACATGTTGGAACAAACCACACAGAGTAGGGTTTCAAAAATAGAAACACAACTCACTTAGAATGACCTTAAACCAGTTGTATAATGGTAAATAAACTTAGATCTATTCCTTCATTAGTTGAAGACAAATTCGTTAGTAGCTGAATTGCTAAACCTAAACCATCTTACCTTTCAAACAGGAGTCTGAAAAACACATAGCATCTTTGTTAAACTAATTAAATGAACTTAGCCATATGAATAAACAACAACTGGCTTATTCAGTTCAGTCAAGGCCTTCCAAATCACCCATTAAAAAATTCTATTCCAATTCGAGCAACTTTTATGGAAAAACTAACCCTAAAGTATTCAAACAATAAACACAAAAACAAGACTCGGAATTTGACATTTTACCTAAACTTTTGGTCAAGCTTTCAATCACAATGAATCAATTTAAGTAAAGAAACATGACTGCTAACTCAATTCAACCTACAACGTCAAAGTCCACATTTGATCCAAAAAATCACAAAACTGAAAACTCTTGGACAAGCAACAACAAAACAACCCATTTCTCCAAATCATATATTTATGAAAACCCACTAACAAAAAGTGACATAAAAAAATTCAGCTCTTGAAAGGCTGTTTACTTATATTAATGCTTGTAGTTGTATGCTTGATACCAGAGGTAAAGAGCGAAGAGAGAACAAGTTACAAGTGAGGGTTACCAGTTGAGCGACGAGACGAAGAGAGAACAGGTGAGGGAGTCAGGGACCAAGGGTTGTGCTTGTGCGCAGCTGCAGACTACAGAGTCTAAGTAAAGTAAAGTAACAGAGTGTATCAGTGTGTGTATACAGTATACAACTATAAAAAAAAAAAAAAAACCCGTGGATTGGCCCTTGTTTATAGCAATCTGCACCGCACGAATCACAATTCACCGGATCTGGCCCGTTTAGGCCCGTTTTTAAACGAGTTGGCTCTCACCTAGTCCAGCCCGTAAAAATACAGGCCAGCGGGCTTGAGGCCCGTTTAGCACCAATAGCCTCAGTGAAGGTTTTGATGATGGCCATCAAGAACAATTCATAAAAGGGCGGTGCCTCAAAGCGAAGGAAGAAAGTGAAAATCCCCGAACCAAGGCCATATATGGGGGAGAGAGATGCACAGAAAGTTGAGAATTTTGTGTTCGATATAGACCAATACTTTCAAATAACTGGCATTACTTTGGAGGAAGAACAACTGAACCAAGTGACCATGTTCCTTACAGATAGCGCCAAAGTCTGGTGGAGGACTAAGTATCAGGCTATTTAGGAGGGAAAGTGTAGTATTAATACTTAGGAAAAGCTTAAATAGGAATTGAATGTGCACATCTATTTTGAAAATGTAAACTATCTGGCTCATAGGAACTTGTAGGACTTGAGACAGACAGGATCTATGCAGGATTATGTGAAGGCGTTCACAATCATTATGTTGGATATCAAGGATATGATTGAAAAAGATAAGTTATTTTGTTTCATAGAGGGTGTATCGCGTGAAATGGCCATGGAACTCCAAAGGAGGAGAGTTGAGAGCCTCTTAGGAGCGATGACCATAGTTGAACACTTGTCTGACTACAACATTGGCTTTCCTCAAAAGAAGTCCAATAAAAGGGGCTTGAATACTGCTGATGGCGGCTAGTCGAGCAAAAGTAGCAATTCCAAGAGTAGGGGAGGAGGAGCCTCGTCTCATTCAGAAAATTCAGGATCATTCTAAGCATATACAAACAAAAAGAAGTCCAAGACCCTAGCCTATTTCTTATGCAAAAGGCCTAATAGAATGGTAGAATATCCACATAAGGCTGCCCTGAATGCCTTACAAGTTAAACTTCAAGCGGAAGGGAACGAGTTGACGAGAATGGTGATGAAGATCTTGATAGGGAGGCAAAGTCTTGTGCTAGGATTGATGTAATCCGATACCTTGACTCCCAAGAGTATCAAGACGCCAAAAAAGCGTGGTAGATCTCTTCCCTACCAGGGATCTACTCACGCAAGGAGCTGTACAGATTCGAGGGTACCACCCCGCACAAGAGTGAAGGAAGTATGGACGAGGCACGTCAGGAGAGATGTACAAAGCAGGCAAATCCTTTTAAAGAGGAGTCTATCAAGAAGCCGGAGGGCGTAGTGTGTTTAAGGAGCAACTACCTTAAACCTACATTTTTATTACTTTAATTATGAAGTTCTTACATGCAAAACCATTTACTTAGTCACGAGGACAACTTGTGGCAATAGCTCACTTTGCTTTGAAGGTGTTGGTGTTTAGTCACAAAAAGGAGCTTGTGGCAATGACCTTTGAGAGCACAGGCAGGTGGAGAGCTAGAACAAGAGTGACGGATAACTCTTTGTTCAACCTTATTGGTCGTGGTAGGGGGATACCATCGAGGTACCATGTTCGAGTGATCGTGGAGGCACCAAGTGAGTGTCAAGTCCATGTTCAACGAATGGCATTGTTAGAGTAGTAGAGTAGTAGCGAAGTATGATGGATAGTTGAAGTAAACCACACGAGCAAACTTGTGAGCAAGGAATGGGACTTGCAAGTAGGCCATGTTTTGTCGGCTAGAGGTGATCCTTTAACCTGATCAAAGCATGAGACTTGCATTTCTCACACCGATGGTATGGGACATTGGATGTGGGGCCTGTCAATAATAAGCGCAACCCACATGCCAAGTTACTACTCAACTATGAAGACAATCAACTCAAGAGTTGTTGAGACAGCTCATTTTCATTTTCAGCGACAAGTTAGAGAGACAAACTGGAAAAAGCCTAAGAAAAGCTAGCGAAGAACAGATTGAAGACTTTCAAGGAGTAGGGTCAGACTGAAGACAAACATTGGCGAAATGCAAAGAGATAATCAGAGAAGAAGTCGAGAGAGGAGCTCGAGGGGGAAGCAGACTAAAGATTTTATCAATGCTGTGTCAAATTGTGTCGTCAATGAAGACATCGACGTTTTCAAGTGGAGGAGAATGTCACAGTTCGGAACTTGTGACCAAATTCAACAAGGTAAATGTGCTTGGATTTGAACAAAACTTGGCACAAAAATCAAGCATGAGAAGAAAATTATGTGGCACGAATTTGGAGGAAAATGCTCACATAAATTATTTTTTCAATTTTTTCCCATTTTGAGGGTATTTATATAATTTTGATCAAGGTGATTTGTCTAGTGCGAATAGGAGAGCACATGGCTATCATCCTTGGATTTTTATCTTCATATCGATGTATTATGACGTATTAGAACCCTTAGGAATGGGGAGAAAAATCCTTATGTTAACTGGGAAAAAAATATGTCTACTCTTACCAATAAAGATTTGGCTCATAATGCTCTTAGGGGGGAAGTGTCAAGTGACATAAGGTGGACATCAAGACACTTGTCAAGGGGATCGAGTCTGTGGCCATAACCTCCCTTACACACTCGAGACTCTGTAATTGAGGCTCTTTTATGTGAATAAAAAAAGTAGCCCCTCTTTATTCAAAATATTGTTCTACAAAATTTCTTTACTTTTGGTCGTATACATCTACATTATTCGAATTATATGAACACGTCTTGAATGTCTATGTAAATGATTTGGTTGCCTTTCTATGCGATTTGGTTGTTATATATTTTATATAATTTGTTGTCTATGGTTGATTCGATGTACTATAAAATTATAGATATTATCCGTTATTTTCAAAATTAAGATAGTGTATGAACGATTGGCTGACTTATTATCAGGTAATAAGTGATTAAGTGCCAAGTAAAGAGTCACGAAAAATCTAAATGCCAGATATTCCACTAGTTGAATTGCTGGACCGTGACAAGAGGCATGCTTTGTCCTAACTCCCACTCTTCTTCATCTTCGGATATTCGATCCTTGCAACATATCCAATAAGACAATAACATTGACTTCTGGTGTTTTGAGGCCTAGAAATGGACCCATCAGTTCTCGATGACATAATCAATCGTCTGCTGGAAGTTCGCGGTTGCCCAGAAAAGCAGGTTCAGCTATCATTGCGGGAGATCCGGCAACTTTGTGTAGTTTCAAGAGACATTTTCTTGAAACAGCCTAATTTATTGGAGCTTGAAACACCCATTAAAATTTGTGGTATTTTAATCTCACTTATTTTTTCTAACTTGTTCTTCATTTTATGGTTATTGATGATGATCGTTGTTCCTTTTTCTAGATTTTTGGGGTTTTGGGTATTTAACATTTTGAACTGAGCATTGTCAAGGAACCATTTAATTTGTTGGGTTTCATCAGAACCCCACTTTTTGCCCCCCATCTTGTTATGTGATCCCATATTTGTAGATGAGAAGATCTTTGGTAGAATATGACATCCCTTCGTAGTAGATTAGTTTGACGTTCGAGTTTGAGACAGACGGTTTATTTGTTAAGGATTGTGATAGATATTAATATACCTGCTTCTAGTTCTAACATCGTTATCTTCAAAGTTATCCTCCAAAATTCTTGCATGCTATCTTGCTGGTGTTTTGGATTATGTTGACAATAATTTGAAAAACTGACATACTAATGGCTTGCTGACTCTCTGCCTAAAAGTTCCATCTAGACAACTAAACCAAAAAAAAAAATTGAAGCAAAATTACATTGTTATCATGCAAGTTGTGACTGTCTCATGGTCTTATGCATCTTGGTTCTTTATGATAATTACTGTAATTTGTTGTATTAATTGGGAGAGATTCACATGGACCATGGCAAACTAAGATATAGAAAGTAACCCATTGCAACATTACATCTTGAGAGAGAGAAGGAGCATTCTCCTGTGGGTGTACGTCATTTTTTGGGACAGCCTTTGGTGTTTTGTAATATTAGAGTCTCTCACCACCAGCCACATCCTTCTAGTCCCTGATTTCCTTTGAAAAGCTATCGAAGGATTTCATGTAAACTTCTAACTGCTCTCATGGTAATGATCCCTCCCTTTGTTACTGGACATTATCTGCGGTGGTATATTACTAAACAAAGTTATGTAGGATATTAAAAACAAGTGTGTTGGTAAATTCGAGAATCACTTTTCATAAACTTGCATACATCTGTGTCAGGGCTGGCATGACATTGCTTTGTAACAAAAGGATACAGAGTTTTTTGGTGAGGACATTCTACACAATACATCTATGTTTACTTCTTTATATTAGCATTGTGATATGTTAATGTTTATAGGAGAAGAAGGACTATCTTGTTTGTGCAATGATTTTTGATTTTCTTATATTGATATACCAGGTGATGTACATGGTCAATATTCAGATCTTTTAAGGCTTTTTGAGTATGGGGGGCTACCTCCTAATGCCAACTACTTATTTTTGGGGGATTATGTGGATCGAGGGAAACAAAGTTTAGAAACAATATGTCTTCTTCTTGCTTATAAAATAAAATATCCTGAGAAAATTTTCCTCTTGTGGGGGAACCACGAATGTCCTACCATAAACTGTATATATGGATTTTGAGAAAATTTTCCTCTTGTGGGGGAACCACGAATGTCCTACCATAAACCGTATATATGGATTTTACAACAAATGTAAGATAAGATTCAACATAAGGTTAGAGAAGATTCAACATAAGGTTATGGAAGATATTTACAGACTGTTTCAACTGCTTGCCAGTAGCTGCCCTTATTGAAGAAAAGATTCTTTGTATGCATTGTGGTCTTTCTCCTGACTTACATAATTTGGATCAGAGAAGAGATCTGCCGCGACCCACTGTTGTGCCAGACACAGGTTTGCTTTGCGATCTCCTTTGGCCAGACCCAAGCAATGATATTCAAGGTTGGGGAATGAATGACGGGAGTTTCATTTACGTTTGGTGTTGATAAGGTGTCAGAATTTCTTCAGAAACATCATCTGGATCTCATTTGTCGTGCTCATCAGGTAAAACTCCTGCTCTTGCTGTTCAATTCTGTTATTCCCCATTTTAATGACTAGAAGCAACATGATATATATGCCGGCAATGCAGATTATAATTCTGGACTAATTATGGCTATTTTTTTCATGTGAAGTTAAATTTTCTGTTTGTCGTGTAATAGACAGCAATTTATGAATTGAGCCTAAACATCTTTTATAATGTCATTCCTTAGATTGGCATACGGTGCTTCGTTTTGTAGAAAGTTGTTAAATTGGAGGATTTGAGGTTTTAATTGACTCTGCTCTTGAAACAAGCTGATTTTGTTCCCTATATTTTTGGCCAGGTTGTAGAGGATGGTTATCAGTTCTTTGCTAACAGACAGCTTGTAAAAATATTTTCAGCACCTAATTATTGTGGAGTATTTGACAATGCTGGTGCTATGATGAGTGTTGATGGGACACTGTTGTGCTCTTTCCAAATATTAAAGCCGGCTGATAAAAAATCCAAGTTCAATTTTGGTATTACAACCACTGCTAAGCTGGAAATTCACTAGAGGTTCTCAGAAGTACAACAACTGCTTAGCCTGGAAACTCCCCAGCAAGCGTGGAGGTTGAAAAATAGGGTAATATTTGCTGATGGAGTGCATATACAATATATCAGTAGATACAAATGTTATGTGGCATCTGTCGGAAATCTATATTTTGAATATGTCCCTTCACATGGATTTAGATACTTGTAATTCCAACTTCTGTAATAAGTTGTCAAATTCATTGTTTGACTACTTTGTTTTTGGCTTTGAGACATGATTGATCAAGTTGTCACTTGTGTGGTTGAGTTATTAACTTAAAATTTGGGAAAGAGGTGCTTGGGATTTAGCTTTGGCTTGCCTGTTTTCTGGCTGTGCCCAAATTAAATCTATTATGTATGATTCGCTCACCCAGTGGCATTTTGAGAATTGAGATAAAGATGATACTATAAGGATCCTAGTCATCCTATAATACTTTCATTTTTCTGATTTTATCATTCAAATTTTACTTGTGACATCAGACCACATCAACTAGCATTGCTGCTGTTCGTGGTTTTCTTCTTCCTTATTGACAATTTGATGCGTTCACATATATATTTTAACTCCTCTCCCTCACACTGTTCCTTGCAGTCCTTCCTGGGTACAAAAGTTGATGTAATTTTGGTGGAAAGAGCTGCTGCCACAACAATCAGGTGGGTCTTGAACATGTAAGAGTTGGAAGAAAAGGAGACCCGAGTTTCTTCTGGTCTAGTCTACTAATGATAAGTTGCAGTTGTAAAATTGAAGGGAAACAGCATCATGAACTATTGTAAACAAATTGTTTCTGCTGCTCCAAAGTTGGATTTCAAGATGGGGAGAGTCATAATCTCCACGTCGTAAACCTTGCACACTATTAGCTCTGAATTACAAGATTCTCAGGCAAAGATAGATGCATCAGTAATTGTTGGCTGAGAACCATTTATAAATGCTCAGGGAACTGGCTTATTGTCTACAGCTCAGGCTGGCAAAACATAATTTTGTAAAGAAAAACGGTTTGTTCTTGTTCTTTTGGTTGTTACAGTCATTTGCGGATTTTGCACATTTTCCTTGATACGACCTCATAACGGCAATAGGTTGGATTGCTGCAGGGTTTACTTTGCATGGGCTCTGCTTTATTGGTATTTGGTCTTTGCATTGACAAGAGATTCAAACTTCCTTGATGTTTTCATGGTTAGGGACCATAACCAGAATATTGTTGGATCTTGGGACCAAAACAAATTAGCAGGGAGTGCCAGTTACGATCTCATAGTAGACAACGCAGTTAGACATGTAAAATTGGGTTATCTATTTCTTCCAACAGAAGATGAAATATAAGATGACGTTTTCATGTTGAGATTCAAATTGCAATTCCATACAAATATTTCTTTGATTGGTGGTTATAATCAAATCATTGCTTGCTCTTTTATTTTTAAGATTAATTATTGAATCATTCCAAGTTAAAGCAGCTGAGTCAACTAACAAAAACAATCTGCTTAGGTTGAGAATATGACATAAAAAATTAAAAATCAAATCCTGAACCTAAGCTGATGTGCTGTTCTTCACACTTCATAAATTTGATGCGTGGGCCTACATTCCAGATACAAAATGAGTTTGTTTTATTATGTGATGGATTCACCTCGGAATATTCAGTAAAAACTAACATGGTTTGCTCTTCATTATCCACTTTGATTGGATGCTATAATTTGATTTATTTATTTATACTAGAAATAGCAACGCCACATGGGTATGGCCATGCTTGGCGGTTGTGACATGTGCTTGCCCTCAGGATTCGGTATTTTGCTATAATAATGTAATTAAAGATGCTCCACCCTTGGAATCTTACACACAAAGAAATTCTCAACTTTATCTATTTATAAAATGTATATATATATATATATATAGAGATAGAAGCATAAAAATAATATGGTTATATAACAAAGCTTAATTGTAATTTTTTTTTTTTTTTTAGATAAAAGAAGTTTTAATCTCTGAAATTATTTGATGGCTTAAAGCATTTTGATCTTTCAAAATATTAGGGGAAGATCCATCACTAAATCTTACTAAACTCTGACGTAGGACTGACTCATAAATAGTTTGGATTCCACAAGGTAAGGCGTAAGCCACTTTGTCATGCTAGATGCCACCGCCCCTCACAAGTCTGATGGATAAGCGGAGCAGTTTCTGGATTCTTATCAAAGGCACATGGGATTGTCCCCCAATTCAAAGAGCGCATGCATTGCACGCACTCCCAAAGCAGTTACTTGATGTGGCCACTCACTATTCAGATAGCCTATCAAATGATTCACCTCTGATGACACGTGTTTCCATAAATTCAAAATTTTCTTCTCTTCTTTCTTTAATGAAATATTTTTTATAAAAAATTCATAAATATATATAACTATGTAAGTGACAATGATTCCAGCGTATAAGTTTATTCTTTTCTTATAATAAAATAATATTCTTATGCTAAAAAAACAAAATAAAATTTAGTGTAACTATTAATTTTTAGATTAAACATATGTTAGAATATTGGATGTTCACATATCTATGAGGAGAAAAAGAAACTCCCTAATTAGGGTGTGCATGCTCTAAATGGAAGAGAGGATGCCTCCTTACAAAGAATTTAATATAATTATAAATAATGGTGGTAGTGGTGACGCTGCAACACTCTAGAAATAAGTTAATCACTGCGTTAATACGTATATAAATTAAAGTTATTAAAATAATCATAAAAATAAAATAAAAAACCTTGATTGGGGATTTAGAATAGTTTATGAGAAAAAAAAGTCAATGCGAAGTAATTACTGGGAATATGGATTTATATAAGTGATGTGACAATTTGGAATTAAATATAGCTAAACTGGATGCTGTTATAGATCTAGATTATATAACTTCAATTATTAGTAGCCAGCTTGCGTTGTGGCTAAGCAACCTTCTATACAAAATACAATATGAGATTTTTAATTATGGAATCTCACCATATATAATAATTAGCAACAATTGCTAAAGAAAAACATATTATTGACATATTGAACACTAAGTCAAGCCCTTTAATAGTACTTTATTTATCTATCATAATTTGTCTTAAGCGTTTTCCCCCTTCAAATCATATAGCAAAATAAAATAAATCAATAAGCCCTTTTCTCCCAACCCCATTTGATTTTTACGAATGTCATCATGCGAAAATCAATTATTATAAGATGACAATGAACTCAATTATTTGATATAAAAAATGCTCAAGTAAAGAAATCAATATTTTGACTCACAAGTTAAAATTTACCCAAAAAACAAAACATCATTTGCAACTTTTGGGTGATTTAAATTTAGCAACTTAAAATTTAAGTCATAAATTATATAAAATCTTAAAACTAGTATCCATTGTCCACTTCATTAATTGTTTTACTTAATTAAATGTCTTTTTATAACTTTTTAAACCAGATTCACAAATTATTATATGTCAGTTTATTATATTATTTTTCATGCATAATTTTAAACATATATATTTAATTAAAATATTAATTTTAATGACAAAAGTGTATTTTAAAATATTTATTGTAAAATTTATTTCCAAAAAAATGTTAATTCATTACAGTTAATTAAGAAGTCCAAAAGAAAATATGCCCATCAAGCTGTAAGCATATTCGCTTTTAACCACAAGGAGTGATCTTCATCTTTGAAATATAATTTGAGATAACTTAAAATGGGTCCAAGCCAATCTAACTGTAGAGACAAATCGGTTGTCCAAAAAAAAAAAGAATATGAGGATTTTCTTATATTAAAAATTAAAGTATTATTAGATAATTTAAAATTAAAAAATTAAATTAATAATTTAATAACAACAAAAATTAAAAAATTTAATTATAAATAATCTAAATAAATAATTTATTATTAATACAGTATAAAAATTCTATCTAAAATTTGAACTAAAAAAATAAAAATTATTTTCATTTGATCTTTTTTTATGAGTAAAAGAGCCTTTCATAATAATATTTAAATAAGAATAAATATTATAATTTTTATAATATTAAAAAATCTTATTTATTTTATTTTAAAACTATTTATGTGAATAACACAAAGTGCTTACTTATCTTTAATTTTTAATTCACGCTAAAGATAAGTAAGATTCAATTTTAAATATATTTTATGAATAAATATAGGTTGGATGTATACAAAGAATGTGACTTTGACAAATTTCTTATTTTTTGTACCAATATTGAATTTGGCGTTCCGTGAAAAAAGGCGGACAGTGGGAGCTGATAAGCTATAAACAAAGGAGCGGGAGTTATGAAGTGGTCCCCACTCTAACAAGGAACAACCAGATATTTAAGGACACCGTGATAGCTTATCAAATCAATCCTCATCAAATACCAACGCGTGTCACAAATTCAAACTGCTTATTTGATGCAAATTACGTGAAAGTATTAGGTACACGCAACCAAAGATACAAACTTCATATATTCATTGATTAGTTAGCTGAAAGTTCAATTTTTTGGGAAACAAAATATTTAAATTATTTTATTGGTAAAAGTTATATTTCTTATTATTTCAAGTATGAGAAATTATTTAAATTTTGTTTTTTTGTATTTTTAATGGATTAAAAATATGAAATTATTATTATAAAATTTAAATAATAATAATAATATTTTTAAAATATTTTAATTATTTTGATAATATTTTATAAAAAATTTATAGTTAAATTAAATATCATATAGAATTTTATTTTTGAAAAATTCTATTTTTAGAGTATCAATGAGAAACTTTTAACACTTTTAAGAAATTTATTTTTTAAAAAACTTAACTTCTCTAAGAAATTATTTTTTGTGTAAATCTAACTACTTTATAAACTTTATAATTATTATATTTTTTTTTTTATAAATGATAAATTAAAACCATGCAAAAATTATTCTATAAACTACACTTTGGATTCTATACGGATACTAAAATAGTATTTCTGTTTGAACGCTGACTGACTCAGTTTCAACCTATCAATCTTGAAGGCCATGTAAAATAATTCATTCTCTCTCTTTTCTGCGAAGTGTCAAGGATGAGCGGAAAAATCAGAAAAAGAATTTTAATATATTTTTATTTTAAAATTATATCATGTATATTCTTTTATAATATATATTGAGATTTACAAAACTATGGATTCTATGAAATATTTTTAAATGAGTGTAAATTTATAAAAAAAATGATTATAAAATATTTTTAAAAGAGTGCAGGTAACATAAAATTAAAAAATAAGTTATATTAAACCATTAATTTATTTGGTATCTTGTGACGGAAATTGAGCAATTAATAATAATATCAATTAGAAATTGACGTCTGGCACAGTTTTCTAATTGAACAGCGTGCAAATGCAAGCGAAGTCAGAATTGCATTCTTCTGAAACTATTATGTCAAATAAGTCATAAGATGCTGGGTATATTCCTCAAGGGTTACTTTTCTATCAACTTATCTGGCTATCAAATCAAACGACTTGTAATTATATTTTTTGGCATCTGAAAGCAAAATTGTAATATCAGCATAGGTTATCATTGTGCCGCCATTTGAGACAATCAACTTTGGAGATGAAAGAGAGGGACAAATAATGAAAACACACCTCACCCATGTTTCAGCCAAGTATTGTGGGAACTTTATCATAACTTCCACTAATTCATGGAAAACCTAACATTCATATGACCTGTAAGTCAAGTCTAATTAGCTTATGGTTGATTGCAAAATCAAAATTGAATATGTAAGAAGGACTAGGATTGATTTCAAAATCAAAATTGAATATGTATGTAGGACTAGGATTGATTGAGATGATGTCTCAATGAGTAACAGGATAGGAAGCAAACAAAAATGCCAAGGCTTGGCTTTTGTAGCTAACCTCGTTTGGCTTCACAATTTGGGTAGCTCCTCGCAAGTCACAACAAGTATTCATAGATTGATTTCTCCGTTTGAAAGGTTACATATCATATTCATTCTGTCATTCATTTATTTACAACGCTGAGAGATAGATGTAGTGATCCTCCTACAACATTGAAGAAATGCTTTTAACGAAAATTTTTATCAAATGCATCAGAATAGTTTCACAAGTCAATCTTGTGAATTAATTTGATAGATAAATATGTTCGATTTTGAATGAAATTTGACATAAAAATCAAGTATAAATAGGAGATCTTATGGTGTAAAATTGGGAATAAATACATTTGTAGATTATGTTTTCAAATTTTTTTGTTTTGGGGATATTTGTGTCTTTTTAACATCGATTGTTGGTCCTATATGAATAGAAAAGTACATAATTACGATTCTTGCAATTTTATATTTGTGTCCATATGACATGGCGCATTAGAACCCTTAAGAGTTAGGAGAAAAGTCCTTATATTAATTTAGAAAGAGTATATCTACTACTGTCATTAAGTCTTTCACTTAGAATTCTCTTTAAAGGGAGTACGTTTGGTGACTGGGTAGGTACTGTAACTTGGGTTAGAGATCAGAGTATGGAGCTTAAAAATACTCTCCCTACATACTCAAAACTACGTAATAATACATATATTAATAAAATAGAGTTGTCTCTCTCCTTATTTTTAAAAAGTCCATTTTTAATATGCATTAGACACTTCTTGTGTAGCATATTTTTTGAGACTTGATAAGCACTAATGCTTCTACTGCACACTCATGTTTGCTTGTGGACATGTTGAGCATAGGATTTTGATTGTATAGGAAACAAAATCCTCGATACCCTAATTATCTTTCTAACTGTGGCTCAAATTTATTGAAAGGCTGGCATGTTAGCCAAGAGTTGGCATCATGTGCCACATTGTTTTGGCTAGAGAGCTACCAACCCATGATAATTGGTATCAGAGCAAAAGATTTCACAATCTGATCCTTGGGAACTATCACATGTGAACAGTGGTGAAGCTTGACTTTCTGTCTAAGGGCTCTATCCTATAACAGAGTGCTCTGGTAAGTACCCAAGGTTGCTACCTAGGATTGGTTCCATGCCAAGTGCTTATCTCGCCAAGCGCTTGTGTCTCGTCGAGTGCTTAGAGGAGTAGGCAGGGTGATGAAGTAGGCAAGATGGGTGATAAAAGTGTTGTGTTGGTGAAGAGAGCTCCTAACACCAATCATGACATTTTGGTATCAATGCTCGGTTGTGCTAGAGAGAGTAGATAATGTGGGTCATGACTGAGGTAGATTCGGCTTGTCTAAAGTATATGGAGCTTGTGAGTCAAGCAGACACTCATGGGAAATAGTAAAGAGATGTTGCCAAGGACTTGATCGAAAGGGGTGCCAGAGGTTGAAGTAATTTGAGGGTTAGTGTATGATATTGCATTCAAGGGAATGTTAATGGTGCATCAAGTGCAAGCATATGTAGAAGTTGGTAGACTTTCTATATAACACGAGACATTAATTATGCATTCATTCATAGTAGGCATTTGAAAGAATGCAAACCACTCAAGAAAGCGAGTGAATTGATGGCCTATCTAGTAAGAGGAAGCCCTAGGAAAAGCCCTGATCTTGCAGAGAAAGCGTGAACATGTCCATAGGAGACATATTAGTTGTCGACAAAACTAAGAGGGTGAAGCCAAAGTCGTGCTTGAGAAAGCATGGCCACAACATATAGTAGACATATCCTGCAAGATGGCACATCTCTGGTGATGTGTTAAGCTGACAAATCTTATTTAAAAGTTCAAAATCATGTCAGAGGGCATGAATTTTACTCAGAGAAGTAAATTCGAAAAGGATAAAGATGATCTAAGAGGGATCCATTATGCACAATCTATGGATGCAGAGAGCGAGCTGTAATGCTAATCCATAAGATTCGAAATGAGATGCTAGGGAGCTAGCATATCATAGTTACATGACAAATGGCAATGATACCCGCATTATCAGCTAGAGCTATTTAGTCACTTAACTGAGTAGCGACAATAACCTCAAGACATAGCTGACTAGCACTACATAGTCATAAAATAAACTTTGTAGCAATAACCATGAGATTCATAATTGCTCGTGCATAGACGAAGTAAAACTCGAGCTCGAATGGATAATGCTCAATGCTTAACCCCCATCAAATCCATTGATGTGGGGGAGCCATAATGAGGATACGCTCGAAGAAAGAGTCTTTAGAGGGATGTTACTTGAAAAATGCCAAGAGAGATAAAGAGAGAGGACTAATCATCAAAGAAGTTACTATGAGGGCAATGATACTAATGAGTGGCTATGAGATCGCAGGAGACAAGCCAGTATTATTTTTTAGGAGATAACACTTGAGCATATAAATTAGGAGAGGTCATAAGGGCCAAGATGCTAGGTTACATCAACTCCAAAAAGACTACGATGGTCAAGAGATACTATAAAGGTGTTAATTTAGAGAGGGTCAGGAAGATCCAATCGAGTGTGAAAGTTACGTAGTGGAAATATAGTGGATTAATCAAATCCAATGCGAGCAGACTTGTAACCAAGGCATAGGACTTACGAGCAGGCCATGTTTTGTAAGCAAGGTATAAGACTTGAGCATGAATAGGATATAAGACTTACGTCTCTCACATCGGTGTTATGAGACATTGGATGTGGGGCTATCTGCTAACAGAAGTCCAAAATACCAAGTAAGTACATGAGCTATAGAGGTAACACACACTTATGCTATAAAGGTAGTGAGTCAAATTGAGAGCTACAGAGTTAGTGAGTTGAATCGAGAGCTGTGCTGGCATAATGTGTCACACCCCCATTCCGGGCACGTGACCGGCATAGAAGGTCACCATCAGGAATCTCTTTCCTTCAGGAAACCCCCTACAAGCCTTACCATGCAACAATAACATAACACATCAATGCACAACATTCCATTAACCAACCAAT
>JANHAO010014349.1:0-15409 GCA_026873985.1 Saraca asoca | reverse complement strand
CATTGTTCTTTCTTTGTAGGAGATTAGGGGCTTGACCTTGCCTGATTGATTAGGAGATTGCTAATGCTGGTGAATAGAGGTGGTTTAGGTACCTAGTCTCAGATTTGAGTAGGATAGTCGGGTTGCCGATAAATTCTAGGATTTCCCCATGTATGTTTGTGTCTCCTGTTATTTTATTCCTTTTTTAGAGTATATCTTCCATTTACCAGAGTTTAGATTATCGGTGCGGTGGCATAGGTTATGCATAGCCTACGAAGTAAGGGGTTTGTAGTAGAGTTGTGGTATTGTTCGCTTTCGACGAACTTATCAGTCTTTTTATTTCCTTTTATAGATGGGAGCAGGTCATGTGCATCACCGTCACCTAAGTAGGAGTGAGGATGATGAATCAGATTCATCCCTAGATACGAGAAATGCTCGACAAGCTGGGGTCGTGACATCGAGTCGGAGGAGAGTTGTCTCAAACCCAGGCTCTCATTTGAGGGATATGGAGGGTCAGAGGATGACATCAGGCCAACGCCCTAATCATCATGTGTTCAAGCACCACAAATCCACTGTGCGAATTCGGGATGTCACCTCTATCATCAAATCAAACCAGATTCCTAAGGGGTGTAGTGTCATGGTTCCTGCTTCTGATGACCACACCACTCATCCTCCTCGCGACTTTATAGCTATCAGCATCCTGCATCTCATTGGAGGTTTGAGATTTCTCCTTCAGCCTTTTATCATTGAATTTTTGAATAAAATAAAGCTTTGCCCTTTTCAATTAACACCAAATTCATATACTATTTTGATTTCGTTGACTCTTATGCATAAGGTTAACAGCCTTTCTCCACCTTCGCCTGAAACCCTTTTCTACCTTTATGACCTTAGGTGTGCAAATTCAGAGGACAGGCTTTATTACCTTTCAGCAAGGTAGATGCCTCATAAGGAAATCCTCCTACAGAGGAGTGCGAAAGGAAAGTCCAACGCGGGACACTACAAGAGCCGTTGGTTTTATATCTCATGCCCTTTGCTGAAATACCTCGAGAATTTTAACTTCATTCTCATTCCAGGTTGGTGGGCTGGGCTTGAATGAACTTGTTTATTTCTTTACTTTTTGGTATTTGTTTTGGATTCTGACTTGTTGTCCTGAGCTCTAACCTTCTGTCTGATTTTGTAGACAGTACCAGTAGACGACCAGCTCTCGGGGTCGAGGAGTTGGACATTCTTGGTCGATTTGCTTCATTGGCTAATCTCCAGAATGACTTTAAGTTTGGTGAGGATGGTCTCCATTTCCATAAACTCGCCCCCATCGATAAACACTATCATGATGAGCGAGATAGGGATTCACCGACTGAGGGAAATACGGCCAGTAAACTTTGACAAGTACGATGAAATCATGGATTTGATTCTCAGGGTGCCTTCACCAGACAGCAAGGATAAGGCTCCCTTAGGCCATGTTATAGTTTCCACACAGATTGTTGCGGACCAGTCCCCGGCTCCTGATGCGAGACCTATCTCGGAAGCTCCAGCAGTCGCTGAGGCCAAGATAACCCTGACTGTGGCAGAGCAACCTGCTGCTACCATTGAAGTCCTACCTCCGGATCCAGCTTCCTTACCTCGCTCTGAAGGGATGGAGGTAACTCGTGCCATCAGTCCTCCCGATCCCTTCGGTCCCCTTTAGAAGAGGTGAAGGATTACCGAAGGAAATAAAAAGGTGACCCCTGAAAACCTATCAGGAGTCAACCTTACAAAGCCACTGACTGAGGCTGGCTCTGAGACAGAGGTGCATGCTCGAAAATTATTGAGAACTTCCTCATGATCTTGGGCAATGGTGGCAAGATCTAGGTGATTGAGAGTGAAGACCTCCCCTTCGGGAATTTGGCGGGATACGTCGCTCGGTAGAGTCTAATGGTATGTGCCCTTACCCATCTTAAGCATCTGACTTATTGTTAAGTCTGACCTTATTGTCTATTTCTGGCAGAGTGTGCTATCACTGATGAAGATTGCCACAGAGTGCGAAGACCGGGATAGAGAGGGGTTGGCTATTCTGAAGGAGATGGAGGCTCATCGAGCTGACGTTCAGGAGCTCGGGGAAAAAATGAGGGAATTGGAGGCCGCTCTGTCTCATGAGATGAAGCATCACAAGGACATGGAATTAAACTTTGGTCTCGCAAGTAACGACCTCAGCAAGGTGAGAACGGAGCTATACGATGCCCAGATGCAGATACAACATCTGAATAGGGTAGCGAGCACTGATGAAGAAAAAGTGAAAGTTGCAGAACAGTGGGCCAAGGCTTCCATTGAGGAGGTGGAGATACTGAAAAGGGAGTTATAGCTCGTTAATGAGAAGGTGGCAAAGGCCGAGACTGAGATACTCTCATGTGTAGCAGAGACAATCATTGAAACAAGGAGGAGTATTCTTGAGTCATTCCTTTACACCGTGTGGGGAAAGGCTTCGGATCTTAACTACTCATTCTTCAGTCCCCAAGCTATTGAGGGAGTTGCTCAGTGGAAGGCTTGAGCAACAAGGAAAAGTCTGGGTGTCAAAGCTCGTACCTCATCTGCAGAGGTTGTAATCCAGGGAAAGGGTGACTCCCAAGCTGTCAATGTTGCTTCTACGCCTGATGCCCCTGATGCCCCAACTTCTAGCTCACACCCTGTCGAAGGCTTAGTCCCTGAGCACTCGTCTTTGTAGAACAATGATTGTATAATTTGACTTTTTGATATGCCCGACATATGTAATGAATCCTCCTAAACAACTAGCATAATTTTATGATGAAGCCAAGCTTCTTCCTACATCTATTGCTTTAGTACATGACTGACCGTGATTTTCTTTTACTCATGCTTAGATAATAATTCAACATGTACACTTTCATTGACTTATATGACATATAACTTGGCATTACAAATATGTAGTATTATTTCAAAGAATCCAAAGAATTACATTCATATATACAATGAATCAATTGTAAGATACCGAGGCACTTATTGGTAATAATGGCGGAGGTGCTCGGCATTCCAGGCGCGGGGAAATTCTGCTCTATTCATGTCCCCTAGATGGTAAGCTCCATCACTCATGATTCTTTTGACGATATGTGGACCTTCCCAGTTTGGTCCTAGGGTTCCCTCACAAGGTTTGTGGGCTCAGGGGAGGACGTGACGTAAAACAAGATCTCTGGGTTTGAATTTTTGAGCTTGCACCCTACGGTTGTAATATCTCGCTATGCATAGTTGATGGGCTGCAATTCTAAGGCTAACTTTTTCTTGTGCTTCTTCCAGGAGGTCTAGATTTGTAGTGAGCAGTTGGTTGTTATCTTTCGGGTTAAAGGTGATTCTTCTTTGTGTAGTGACTTCAAGCTTTACGGGAATCATTGCCTCACATCTGTATACCAAAGAGAAAGGGGTTTCTCCGGTGGAGCTATTTGGCATGGTCCTATAGGCCCATTATATTGACTATAATTCATCCGCCTAAGCCTCATTTTTTGCCTCTAACTTAGTCTTGAAGAACTTCTTGATGATCTTGTTGATGGCTTCTACTAGCCTGTTGGCTTGAGGGTAGTCTATGGCTGTGAAGCTTTTGATAATCTTGAGGTTTTCGCAAAACTTGATAAACTGCTCGCTAGTGAACTAGCTCCTGTTATCAGTAATGATCTACTGAGGGATCCTGAACCTACAAATGATATTGTTCCAGACAAACTTCTTAACCCTAGAAGAAGAGATTTCAGTGAGTTCCTTTGCCTCTGCCCATTTGGTGAAATAGTCCACCGCTACTATTGCATATTTACAATTTTCCCGTACCTTAGGAAGTGGTTCGATAAGATATATCCCCCAAATTATAAATGGCCATGGACTTGTCATCTGTCTCAAGTAAGCTGGTAGGGCTCGTGGCACTTTTGAGAACCTCTAGCACTTGTCACACCTCCTGACGAAATCGATAGCATCTTGCTTCATTGTCGGCTAGTAGAATCCTTGTCGAAGGGCTTTCTGTGCTAAAGAGAGCCCCTAGCGTGGTTTCCACAATGTCTTGAATGAATTTCCTCCATAGTCTTCACCATCTATGCACATTAAAAGTGGGGTCGTGAACCCCTTTTATAAAGTGTATCACCGTAGATGCAGTATCTGGCTACTTAGGCCTGTAGGCGTCATGCCTCGAGTTTATTTTCTGATAACTTCTCACTCTACAAGTAGTCTATGATTGGATTCATCCAGGAGTTAGGTATTTCAGTGATTGCCATGATGACATCTCCTTGTTTAATACTTAGGGATGGAAGGAGTTTTATCAGGACCGCTCCAATAAGGTTTGGATTGTAAGTGGTAGACAGGCGAGCCAAAGTATCTGCATGCACATTCTGGGCTCGCAGGATCTGCGTGATCTCGAACTATTGGAAGGAGCCTAACGACTCGTGAACCTTTTAGAGATGCCTCATCATTTTCTCCCCTCGTGCTTAGTATTCACCTCTTATTTGACAAACAATTAACTGCAAGTCGCTGTAAATCTTTATTTTCTCAGTGTGCACCTCTTTGGCCAATCGTAAGCCCACTAATAAAGCTTCATATTCAGCTTCATTATTCGTGGCCTAAAAACCAAACCTCAAGGCGCTGAAGACCTTATGTCCTTTCGGACTAATAAGAAGCATTCCTGCCCCAGCCTTTTGATCACAGGATGATTCGTCAACAAATAGCTCCCACCATGGGACCTCAGGGACTTCTACCTCATTTTGCAAAGGCCCTGTGAATTCGACAATGAAATCAGCCAGTGCTTGGCCTTTGATAGCCGTTCTAGGCTTGTATTCAATGTCAAACTGCGAGAGTTCAATCACCCATTTAAGTAATTATCCCAAGGCGTTTATCTTTTGTAGGACTTATCTTAGTGGGTACTAAGTGAGGACCCTGATACTGTGGGCTTGGAAATAGGATCGCAGTTTCCTTAAGGCAATGACCAGGCAGTGGACGAGCTTCTCCATTAACAAATATCTTGTCTCAGCATCTGATAGCCTTTTGCTCATGTAGTAGATGGGGAATTGAATTCCTCCCTCTTCCCGTGTAAGTGCCGTGCTCAAGGCATGCTGAGATACACCCAAGTACACCGTTAATCTTTCGCCCTCTTTTAGTTTGGAAAGGAGAGGTGCTTGCCTGAGATACATTTTAAGCTCTTAGAATGCGATCTTGCATTCAGGGGTCTATTCGAACCTCTTTGCTCTCTTGAGGACGTCAAAGAAGGGAACGCACTTGTCCGTTGCTTTAGAAATGAACCTGCTGAGTGCAGCAATCTGGTCGTTTAGGCTCTAGATGTCTTTTGGTCCTACGAGAGAGCGCATATCTAGCAGTGCCCTAATTTTTTCTAGGTTTGCTTCAATCCCTCTGTTATTCACCATGAACCTGAGGAATGTGCCCGAGGCTACTCTGAACATACACTTGTGTGGATTAAGCTTCATTTGATACCTTCTCATAGTCTAGAACATATCGTCAAGGTCGTGAACTTGATCGACAAGCTATTTGGATTTCACCAGCATGTTGTCTATATATACCTCCATAGTCTTACCGATTTGTTCTCGGAACATCATATTTACCAACCACTGATAGGTTGCCCCCGCATTCTTAAGTCCGAAGGGTATCACTTTGTAACAATATAGCCCGCGATCAGTAATGAATGAAGTGTGCTCTTCATCCTGTGTAGCCATCAAAATCTGGTTATACCTCGAGTAGGCATCCATGAAGCTGAGCAATTCATGTTTGACCATGGCATCTACTAGTTGGTCTATCCTTGGTAAAAGAAAACTGTCTTTAGGGCACGCCTTATTAAGATTAGTAAAATCAATACAAGTTCTCCACTTTCCGTTCTTCTTTTTGATGAGTATGGGGTTTGCCACCCAAGTAGGGTATCGTGCCTCACAAATGAAGTTATTTGCTAGGAACTTGTCCACCTCCTATTTAAGTGCCTCGTATCATTCGACGATCATTGGTCTTCTCTTTTGGCAAACTGGCTTGGCCTGGGCATTAATGTTCAGTTAGTGCAACATTATGTTCGGGTTGATTCCCTCTATATCTTCATGGTTCCAAGAGAAGACATCAGCATTTGCTCTGAGAAAACTTATCAATTGTACCTTCATGTCAGGTGGCAGGCATTTCCCCAACTTGAGGCATCTCTGTTCATTCGCTTCGCGAACCCTGTACATCTTCTAGTTCCTCGACTGGCCTGGTGGCTTGTTCAGCATCCACCTCTCGAGGGTCTAGGTCATGGCTGACCCTTTTCTCTCTTGCCACTCGGGGCTCTCCCCCAGACACAATGTTTACCTTCTTCCCTTGAACCTCGAGTTTAATCGCCTCTTCATAGCAGCGTTGGGCTACTTGTTGCTCTCCGTGCATACAACAATTCCACCCGAGGTTAGAAACTTGATGGTTAATGTCCTGGTTGACATCACCATGTTGAAGTCGTTCATGGAAGGTCATCCCAGCACCATATTGTAAGTTGAAGGATAATTTATAATTAAGAATTCTACCATTACGGTTACTTGTCTGTCATGATCTCCTAGAGTAAGTAAGAGGCTTAATCTGCCCTACTGGGAGTATTCCATCTCCAATGAGGCCATAGACGGGTTCAGGTGATGGGTCCAGCTGATCCTCGTTCATGCCCATCTGGTTGAAGCACCCCTTATACATTACATTCACGGAACTCTCAGTATCCACTATGATCCTCTTTACATTGGCATTGCTGATTTTTGCTTGGATGACTATGGCATCATTGTGGGGATAATGGACCCCTTGCGCATCCTCTTCTATGAAGGAAATGCTTTCAAAGGATTTCCTGGCCTTTTTGGCGAGTCTTTGATGCTCCACATGGCTTATCAGAAGGACACAGTCCGTCGCTTGCACATAGCGATCGCACGATTGATTCAAGGTGCCAGCAATATGAGGCCCATTGTGTATGGTGAAAATGGTCCTTATGGATGGTGTTTCCTCATGCTCAGGGGTTTGGTGGTGCTACGGCATAGGTTGTCGCAGACACGAAGGTCACTGCCCTTGGGGTCGCACCACGTAGTCTCTTAGGTAACTCCTTTTAATGAGGTCTTCGATGGCATCTTTCAACGCCTAATAGTCTGATGTGTTGTGCCTAACCTCACTATGATAGGCACAAAACTTATTGTGGTTTCTCTTCTTGATGGGGGTCTTCATCGACCTGAGCTAATTGAAGTCTTCATTATCCCTCTCGATCGCATAGATTTTATCTGGTGCATCCGATAGGATGGTGTAAGTATCATATTGGCGTTAGTACTGGGATTGTTCACCTCGAGCTTTCTTTACATTTTGACTTCCAAAACCCCCCTTCTGGCTGTCCTTGCTATTCTCGCCTCCGTTCCATTTCTTACCTCGATTGGAGGTACCAGTTTCTTCTTTCTTGTTTGGCTTCTTTAGCCCAAAGGTTTCCTCCCATCGGATTTCCTTGCCAGCTTGCTCATAAAATTCATTGAGGCTCTTGACAGGGGACTTAAGTATGTCCTCATATAATTTTCCATCTTTTCAGAGCCTAGCCGATATCACTGTGAGAATGCTCTCGTCGGATGGATTGTCCATATTGCTGACTTCTTGTTGAAACCTGGCGATGTAGTCTTTCAGAGATTCATCTTTTCATTGAAAGACCATGGCCAAGTGGCAGGAGGGGGCGAGCTGTCTTTTTAACGCTCTATACTAGTTGAGAAACTTACTTTGGCACTCATCCCAACTCCTTATGCTATGGGCTGTGAGACTTCTAAACCATGCCCGTGGTACTTCTCCGAGCATTGCCAGAAAGACTCGGCATTTCACCAATGGGTTGGATGTTTGTAGGTCTATCTGGACGTTAAATGCATCCAGATAGCTATAAGGGTCACTATCCCCATTGTAGAGGGGGATGTTCAAAATTTTGAACCTACGGGGAAGTGGCTCCATCTTAATCTGTAGGAGAGTGGAGTTCTTTCCTTATGTGATTCTTAGTTCCCCTGGAATGTGGAGTTCCTCTCCAGTTGTTCCATCCTCTGGAGCAGTTCTTTGACCACCAGGTCTTGGGACTCGAACCATTGGTTGGAGGTCTTCCTGTTCCTCTCTTCTCACCTGCTATGAGAATGCCGGTCTGAAGTTCTGTGTTTCTTATCGTGCCCGTTATTAGATGAGACACGATCAGTCTCTTGCTAGTTGTTAGTTTCTTACGAGCTCTCACTTTTGTGTGAGCTTTCACATTAGGAGTCATCCTCCTCATCCTCCTAGTCCCGATGGGTTTCGAACCTTCATCATGAATTGGAAGAGCGTAATGAGCCAGTTCGACGCAATTCAACCCTGGCCTGCTCTTCATGTTGAGGCCCTGAAAGATGATGCCTGCCTTTAGGTGCAACCACTTCATCCTGTCTTCATGTGCCTTAGGCATGCGTTTGAGAAAACACTCTGACCATATCGGCCAGTTCTTTCATCATGTTTTCCATTGCTTCCTGGCACTGGTCAAGTGCTTCTTGGTGCTATCGCTAGGCCTGAACATCATTAGCCTCGTGGGCTGCAGGCTGATGTTGAGCAGAGGAAGCTGTGCTGGTGTCAGCACCCGTCGTGGGAGCAGCTGCGTCCCGTTGTTGCGTCTGACCTTTGGGTTGGCCAGCTGAAACTTTCATACTCCTGGTAGCCTTTCTTCTTGCCATCGTGCTCGAAATAGTTTATCAGAAGGTGAAAATGAAGAGTATGCAGTGGGGGCCTTTCCCCTAGTGCCAAAATGTAACAGCAAAATTTGATCAACCGATTTAGTTCAATGTTTCCCCTAACTGCAAGATATGTAAGACAGTGAACAATAAAAGAAGGTAGTGCAGAAGAAGAAGAAGTAGTGATGCTAGGAGTTTATCCTGGTTCAGCTAAAGCTAATTTGGCCCCTACATCCATGTTGATATTTTTGTTATTTCCGGGGAGATTGGTTTCACAGAATATGCATACAGCAATGGAGTTTTCTCTTAATGAACAGTGCTCACTCTCTATCTTGGTAGAGTTTCTGCATGCATCTATCTTATTATTATTATATGGTGGCCTTCCCCTTCTATTTATAGAAAGGAAGAGGGTTACAAGTATAATTTTATAAGCAGTGAAATGATTACTTCTGCCGTTCTAGTCATTTAATGCTAGGCACCGGATAATTAATGCTGGGCAAATCATTGTCAGATTTTCGGGGAGCTGATGTGTAAGTTTGGAGGCTGAGCTGTCAGCAAGGAATGAATGCATCAGGTTGCTAACTAGATTCCGTACAGGTAGCTGTTGCTAGTGGGTGATTTTGTTGAAACAAGGTAGTATTTTTGATTAACTGATTTAACACAATTTTCTCATATAAAAAAGACACACCTATTTTAACCATCAAAATACAATTGCCAAAAAATTGTAAATATGCTATAATAGACACACATAGTGTTGACATTTGGTCAAAATTCCTCTGCCTACAATATCTTTCATACAAGGCTCCCTAAAAAACAAACTTCATCAGTTGAAATACAATTGTCCAAAAAATGTAAAGATGCTAATAACAACGCCTTATAGAGGATTGAAAATAAAAAGGATATCTTATAAGGTCTAATAAGCAGAAGTATTCACTTTTATCCTTTATACATTGACTTCTATAATGTCCCAGTTGGCCACAATTCAAGCAAACCCAAATAATCTTCTCCTTCTTGAATAATGCTGAGACCAAATTATCTTGACCAATAAGGATAAATGTGCCAAATCGCTGTGCTAAAAGCAATTTGTCCTTTTGTTGATTAAACTAGCATAAATGAGAGGAAATACTTACATCCTTCAAATTTGATACCAACTCCTTCACTTGCTACTTAAGGGTAAAGTTATGACATTCCAATTGCTTCACTTCATCTTACAAACTTGTTATACAAATAGCAATGTCCTTATGTTGTTGCATTTGTTTGAAATGTGCTTCTAAGTCATGAACTTGCATTACTCCTTAAAATGATGGGGGATAAGTTTCTGGTGCTGAGGGATCATTAGCCATATTTAGAACGTAAAATTCTACCAAAAAAATGAAGCTATTCACCCTAATTAGAACATTCTTAATAGCTCTCTTAGGGTAAGCATTAGACATATATGCTTGAAATCTGACATCAGTTTCTTTTTATGGTCCTAAATTCAGAGATGCATAAATAGAAATAGGCATAACATTAATGGATGCACCTAAATCTAGCATAGCATGTTTAAATTTAGTCTTATCAATGACATATGGAATGGTAAAGTTACCTAGATCCTAGCATTTCTGGCATATTTTTCTCTAAATAACAACAGAAACAATTTTCCCTGTGCTAATTTTTTTTTCATTACCTCTTAGTTTGCTTTTGGTGGTGCATAGCTTCTTTAGGAACTTGGCATACCTTAGGATTTAGTTGATCACATCCAACAAGGGAATGTTCACTTCAACCCTTCTGAAAGTCTCCAAGATGCCTTTATCTTGGTCTTCTTTTTTCTACCATGCAAGTTTGCTTAGGAAGGGTGGGGGTGGACAAATTAGTTGAGAGCTGCCTACTTGTTCAGAAGTCTCTACCTCTTTTTAGTCTAAAACTAGCTATTTATCTCTAGTCTTTACTTCCTTATCACTCCTTAATAGTATGGTACATGCATTTTCCCTAAATTCATCATTGTTTGGGAGGGTAGTCTATTTGAAGCTTGATTTTCAAGATTGGTTATCTTGGTTTCTACTATTTACATTCTAGTGTTAAAGGTGCCAATATCTTGCTTTATTTACTAAATTTCTCCTTTAACGTTTTACTAGAATTGTAAGTTCTACTGAGTCATGTTCTTTATCAAGTCTGCTAAAGCTTTATTTGAAACTGAGTTCTGATTTTGCTACTTTATGGTGTAGTTCTAGCTTAACTGTTGCATTTGATATGAAGGTTGCTGATAAGAACTTTGCTTCCAGCTTGATTGCCACATCGTAGGTTAGGGTGATCTTTCTAATTAGGGTTATATGTGTTGTGATTAGGGTTATATGCCTGTTAGGGTTTGGTTTAGGAATCTTTTATTATTTTATGGAAACCTCCATATGACTTGGACTCGTTAGAAGGGGTTAGTCTCTTGGTAAAAGGTAGGAAATGCCTTAGTGTTATGTCTAGGGGCCGAGCAGATACCATACAATTGTGCCTCTTATTTCTATCCCACAAGTTGCTAAATTATATGGGTGAGGTTTGTCATTTGTTTCTCCAGGTTAGATGTGTACACCTCATTCATCGTCTTTATGGTATAGTCTGGTCTACTATCAAATTGCTATGAATTTATAGCCATGTTGGATATCAATATCCTTGTAACATCAAGGGTCCTACTTGTTAAAACTTCTATCTATTAGGAAGAGACCTTCACAGAAATACTGGATTAGGAGTTGATCACTGATCTAATGATATGGGCAACTAGCACATAGTCTCTTAAATCTCTCTTAATACTCATATAAGGTTTCTCTACCAAGTTGTTTGATGTTGAAAATTTCCTTTCTGATATTGGTAGCTCTAGAGGCAGGGAAATATCTCTCAAGAAAGTGTCTGGTCATCTCAACCCATGTGCTAATAGAACCAAGAGGAAGACAGGAAAGCTAATCCTTAGTTGAATCAGTTAGGGAAAGGAAATGCCCTCAGCTTTGTTTGCTCCTCTAAAATTCCTTGGGGCTTCATGGTTGAGCAGACCATATGAAACTCCTTCAAATGCTTATGAGAATCTTCCCTAGCTAGTCCATGTGATGTAGGCAATAGGTGGATTAGACCAAACTTTGGTTCAAATGTAGCTTCAATTTTAGGGTAGATGATGCATAATGACTGCTGGAACTTTGAGCTTGCACTGGAGGGGCTCCTCCTTGATCTCCCTAGAGAAGGGAGTTCATTCCCTAAAGCGACCTTGGTCATTTCGAGCTTGAGGGTGCTCTTCCAAATGCTTGACTCTTTGAAGGAGATCTTCCACCAAAACATCCAAGCCCTCTGGTCTTCGGCTAGAAACCTGGTGATTTGGTTCACTTTTCCAACTAGATGGGCGGTGATTCGAGGTCTGCCCTTGGTTAATCTCACCGAAACATTCTGCTCCAGGTATGGCGGTTTCAACCCACCTTTGCACATTCTGAGCTTATGCTTGCACTAACATTGTGACTATTTTTGCTAACTCTCCTATCATATGTTCAAGCTTTTCCTGATGTTGGAGCCAGGTTCGCACCCCATCGACGCCTTTGACGGCGAGAACGGGTTGTACTGAGCTGGCTGGAGGGGCGCCAGTGGTTGCTCTAATAATAGGAGCAGTGGATGAGTTTGTCATTGAGACATGACCATCTAGAGGGTGGGGTTGCACATTTGATGTTCTAGTGGCTCTTCCTTTGCTCATTGCAGCAAGAAGTGAACCAGAACAGGTGAGGTTCCCACAGACGACACCAAAATGTTGACATTGGATTTTGGTATTGAGCCAAACTTCATCCAATAGGGGGATTCTTGCGGATCTCTAACCTTAAGTTGGTTCAAGCATGACAAATCAGCAGAAATACACAAAGATGAAGGGAAAAGTAACGAAGGGACACAAAATTTTTAACGTGGTTCGGCCAAATCTAGGTATCACCGGACCCTACATCTACGGTAGTGTATTGTTCATATAATGTTTCTACAAAGTTTCAATATTTAGATTTTTCTCTCTATTTGGCAGAGTTTCTGTTTGCCTTTTTAGATGATCTTTTTTTTTTTTACAAAAGGCTCCTTCCTTATATTTATAGAGGAGAGGAGGGTATAATGGTAATCTCACATGCAGTAAATCTGTTACATCAATATTTATTATACAAGACAGAATGGACAAAATCTTTTTTAGCTACTACAGATTATCTTCTGTAGGCAGGTCCTGAGTATTCGTTGGGCATGATATGACTTGGTCTCCTGCGGTCTTTAGCTTAGTGAGCTCTCAGGTCGTTAGTCACACTTCCCATACTGAATCCTTTGGTCTGGGGGTGAGCTTGTCAAATGACAAGGTCTAGCTCGCTCTGTCATGCATGAGCTCGAGTTAAGGTCACCCTGCAATGTGAGATGAAGGCAGAGTGATTCGAATATCTTTTGGGTTGGTGCTTTTGCCGCTCTTGGGCTGCCCATAGGCTCATTTAGGACGAGCCAATTCTTACATATAATAATATACAAGTCCCATTGAAGGACCTACGTGAATTTTATAAGCAAGCCACTAAGGAAATCAGATAGGAAGAGAACTTTGATCCAAAGAAGTCTAGTTACAAGGACAAAGCCAATGACTCTTATAAGAGCAGTAGGGATCAAAATGCCCAAGACGGCTCCGATAGCTGACCTGCGAAGAAGTCCCAAAGTAAGCGACCTCAATGCCAAGGTTACCATGACAACTATAGCACTTTATTAGATACTTAGGATCGCATCTTCGCAATTGAGAGGGACAAAAAAGACTTCGGGACCCTTAATCCCATTAATCCTCATTGGAAGAAAGACACGAACAAATTCTGTGCCTACCATAATGAGGTCGGGTATGATACATTAAGCTATCGGGCACTGAGAGATATGATTGAATATCTGATCAAAAGAGGTCATTTAAAAAATTATGTAATGCGACCTGCAAAATAATGACCCCAAAAGTTACATTAGGGTTTTGATTAAAAGAAAGCACATGCTGTTATAACTGTGCAATTTCTCTAATATTGTTTGGAAATTAATGAAAGTGCCCAAGTTTTTACAATTGTGTGACTGAATCATATTTCAACAAAATGTTGTATAGAATGGACCAGAAATCCCTTAAGCTCAGAATTCTAGGCATAAGCTAAATTAGTAACCAGCTCCCCAGAGGTGAGTTCATCTATCCAAACTCGAGATTATATCCTTGAAAGTTCAATTTTAGTTTACAATTGGCACTGCACTAATGCGACCTACTCTTTGGCACTGCATTAGTGCGACCAGCTTAACATTGTAGCATTAATGGAAATTAACATTATCATGTCAGTGTGGCCTACTTCTCTAAACTGCCCTAATGCAATATATCCAGCCTGCATATGACTAACTTTCTAAGGCACCATATGCACTCAACCTTTAGCATGCATATGACTAACTTTCTAAGCACTGTATGCATGCAATCTCATATCCAGCCTGCATATGACCAACTTTTTAAGACACCATGTGCATGTGACCTCTAGCATGCATACGACCAACTTTCTAAGGCACCGTATGCATGCAATCTCATATCTAGCCTACATATGACCAACTTTCTAAGGCACCGTATGCACACGACCTCTACCCTGCATATGACTAACTTTCTAAGGCATCGTATGCATGCAATCCCTTATCCAGCCTGCAAATGACAAACTTTCTAAGGCATCATATGCACGCAACCTTTAGTATATGACTAACTTTCTTAAGCACCATATGTGTGCAGCTACTTGCCAATTATTTGAGCTAAGGCCTTTAGAATTCATTCTGGTACTTATTGCTAGCATTCTGGCTGAGACCCCTAGAGCTCATTCCAATAATGTATTGCCAGCTTACTAGCTAAGTTGCAGCTATCATGCAACCTATTATTCACAACTATCATGTGACTTATTGCTCGCAGCTCTCATGTGACCTGTTATTCGCAACTCTTATGTGACCTATTGTTCACAGCTTTTATGTAGCCTGCTCGATGTGCTAGCTGAGGTGTATCTAATCGCCCATTGAGCACTCGAACTTGTGCTAGTTAAAGCATAATCTAAGCATTCAACTTATTCTAATCAAGACATAGTTCTTATACGACCTACCACATTTTCATGCAATTTCCTGGCCATTCGTGTTGGTGTATGCCCTAGAAGCCAATCATGGGATGATTATTTTTTTGTATACATTGTATTACGTTTAATGGAAATTCAATTATTATATTTTTTGTTATATCTGCGTAATATAAATAAATATGATAATTGTCCATAGAATAATTATTATTCTTAAAATGTCTGTAGTCGAGTATTGTTGTGAACTAGGATAGCAATAATGTTGTAAGACTAGCATGTATGATGATTGATGACCAAAAGTCATGGATATGAGATATTAAGTCATTACATAAGTACATGTTAGTGAACCAATGTACTGGACCGATCCGCTATAAGAATGCTTCATGGAAGGTTATGTGTCATAAGCAATTCTTAAGTGACCATAATATATGGAGTCCTTTGACCTGAAATCACCATGGTTCCCTACATGAGGAGTCATTTACTTTGACATTGTCTAATGTTACCTTTAATAGGGTGGCCTAAAACGCAATGATTAGGTATATCACAAATCATGCGGAGGGATGTGTATGATCTAGATGGGATTTTGTTCTTCCTACTTAGGAGGAGTAATATCCATGAGCCCCTTGATCAAGTGGACTAAGAAATGCATGGCCGTGCTCAAATGAATTAATATGTGATATTGATTCATTTGTTTTTCAATTAGTCACT
>JANHAO010014348.1:0-15365 GCA_026873985.1 Saraca asoca | reverse complement strand
AATTTACTTTTAATGTTTAATTGATTGATTTTGTTATACACTAGAATTGAATGGGTTTTAGATTGTATTGGATAGTATTGGATTGTATTTGTAGCATTATTATGTGACAATCAGGTGTCAGTGATTGAAATAACTGATTAGAGACTAAATTTGTGACTAAACTTTTTCTAGATTTTACTAATTTTGCAACCGAATTAATGACTGGAAATTTCAGTCACCAACTTTTCCACTACTCAGTAACTGAACTATCACCAAAAATATGGTAGCCAATTCTTCCAAATTTTAATGACTTTGCGACCACATTAGTCATAGACAGCCACCGAAACTACAACCGAATATTCGGTGGCAATTACATAGCGACTAAATTGCCACCGAAAAATTCGACGGCAAACAATCAAATGGTGACCAAATTTGGAGGAGCTCAGCGACTAAACTTGTCACTACATATTTCAGTCGCTAAGTTCCGCCATTGAATCAAGTTCAGTCGCTGACTGTATTGCGACTGGGTGTTTAACCATTCCTTTTTTTCAGTAGCTATTTGGTCGCTACACCAGTTTGCGACCGAAATTCATGATTTAGCGACCAAAAATTGCCTTTTTTTGTAGTGTGATACTATTCCAAATTTCTCATAATTAATACAAAATTAAAATAGGTAATTTTCAACATTAAAATGTGAAAAGTGGGTAAGGGATTGCAATAAATTAAATAAACTACAATGTTTGATTTCATAAATCAAAGTAGAAAAGCTAAGCAGCTTCACTTCACATATAGGTCGCTAGCAATTCCACCATTGAAGAGGTCATGTTGAAAACTCAGTTGGATTGAAAATGACATACAGACACAATCAACCAAATAACAACCTAGATTCCATTTTTAAAAACCAATCAAAGCATTTGGTTTGGTTATCCATCTCTTCCTCTTTCAGCCCTCTATATGACCTATTACCTATCACACACCAATTTTCATTTTCCAAACATAATTCTAATGCTAATAATTAGTAAACAAAACTTGAACAAGTATGCAATTTTAAGTGTCTAGGGTTCTGTACTACTACAACGTCCAAGTCTATCAGTATATACGGAACAAAGTTAAATCATAATTAGTATTACACATAATTCTTTCATACCTCTTATCAACAAGATTTGCAGCACTGTTTTTTTATAAATTAAAAAAAAAAAATAATGCGTAGTGTTGTACATTTAACTCCTTTCACACTACAAGTAATTAATACATATATTCCACTTATAATTTTCTTAAAATGGATTGAATGTAAGTGCACGCGCTAATAACTAAAGTGAGGAATATGTACACATGTCTGTTCCTCCATCTATGGTCACTGCCATACTGTTGTCCTGTTTTGACATAATTAACACTCTCAACTTCTCTTCAGTCATCTCTCTGCAATTCATGTAAGTAACCTTTTGCTCTTAGGATGTCATTTTGCTACTACTCTTATTCAGAATTTTACACAAAACAACATATTATGGTACAACACAAATTGGCATGTCATTCTGCTATCTACTCTAATAAAAAAAAATGCACTTCCATTATCTATGAAATAGAGGCTAGCATAGATGTCATGCGCGCTTGAAACATAACTTCAAATTGAGTTTTCATTTTACTATTGATCTTCTCTTCTATTTCTTTTCTAACCTTTGCTCTAATACTCTCTCTTATTGAAACTCTAGCTTCTACAAGTGCTTCATGGACTCTGACATTTACTACTTTATCATTCCTTCTTCACTTTGATGGTGCTTTCTTCCCATATATTTTTCCACGAAAATAGTTAGACTTTTCACCAAATACTTCAACATCTCATCACTAGTCATTTGATGCTTATCCTCTTGTGTTTGTTGCATAACAATCTCATGAAATTGGTCCTACAATAAAATGGAAATAGCTAATGAATATTGAACACCAAAAAAAAAAGGAAAAAGAAAAGCATTTGATACAAGATACTAATATTACATTGACATTTTGGGATTTTGGATCGGACCACAACAGTTCTCCCTCTTTAGTTATTTTAGTATGTTGCATCAACCATACTTTATTAGGTGATGCTTTCTCTCTAGTAATAGAATCTCTCTATATATAAATAAAATAATATCAAGTTGGTCATAAGCATGCAATCATAAAAAATTTATATAACCAATTTTTAAGAGAGACAAATCATTTACACAAAAGACTTGCCACTTCTAATGTAGCTATTTGTTCAAAATAATTCAAGTTCCCAATCTTTCTCAAAAGGCTTGAAGTAATAGGTTCCTCTGATATTTTACAAAGCGGAGAGTAAAAAAACACATGAAACTTTTGAACAGATAGCTGCATTAACCAAGATTGTTACACAAATACAAAGAACATTCATTATCCATGGTTCCCCAGGTGTTCATTTTAAAAAACCAGCAACAACGCCAGTCATGATTAAAAATTTCAAAGTGATTAAATGGATCTTCACAATCTGTCTGACACATGAACACCATAACATCAATAAGTGATTAAAAATTTCGAAGTATAGCATTCATAAACTTTTCAATGACTAAAGAAATGGAAAAGTATATGTCAAACTTGATAGTAAAACAGATACAGTTCCTCATAAACCTCATGCATAATAAAGATCTTATCATTGATTTCTCAACTTCTGCAAAAGACTTAGCTCCACATGTATGTTTAGCACTTTGCTTTGCTCTATTTTCAGCATTTCTCTTATTCACAATCTATACATTTAACTAAATAAGTTATTTAACTTCTTTAACATTAAAATGAATTTAAATAAATAATCATGTAAATGAAAATGTATATATGAAATTTCTCATCACCAAAAAAATTTATTAACTGCTTTCAATTATGAATATTAACTTCTTCTGGCAGATTTTCTAACCTCTCCTCATTAGTTTCAAATTTTTTTTAGATCCTATAAAGCCGATTTCTCCAAACTCTATCAAGTTTTTGCATTATTGTCATTACAAAGACCTCTAACCACCATTCATTTGGACCTTTCATCTTAAACTTTTCCTAAAACAAATGAATTCCTAGATCACAAATGGTATGTTAAATAAATAATTTTGTGCAAAATTGTCAAATGTGTTATCACCTTGACTTTTAATCACATTTGTAGTCCCACTTCAACTACCACTTTTTTCCAATTATTGTGCTTTAATGGAGCAGTAGTCTGAACAACCTATTAACCATGTTTTTAGCATTTTCACCCATAACTATAGAATATCATACAAAATATCAACCTCAATGTTTCATTCCTAATTTTCATGTCTACTTTGATGTATCTGTATTTGCCTCTTCTACTTTTAATCAAGGTGGAAGAAGTTGTGAAGTGCATGAGATTGATTAGAAAAAAACTAACTAAAAACGCATTAACAAACTGGATCGAAATGCACTCAAATATAAGAAAGTCAAATTCATTCTAGATTACTTGCAATAGGCTAAATAATTAATTTTGTATTTGATTTCTTTCGTGTTCGGGGCTACTACGGATATATTTATATCTATTTTGTGTTAATAATAATGATGCAATGCATGCGGATCCAATTCAAAGATTCTATTTCTATCTCAGCAGCTCTGTGCCTTGGCCTAAATCATATTATAATCACTTCCTTCAGTTTAGACCTTGCATTATGCCACATGCATTATTGGTCAACCTAGGCAATAACGTCATTGTCTTCCATTAGTTGATTATTCCATGTTTAGTGGTGCTCGCTAGTAAAAGATTTGATTTTTGGTAAAAGTAAATTAATAAATAAATTTGTTTTGCTTTAATGATTCACTTGATTTATAATTCATGCATTTCTTATTGACATATGCCATGGAACAAAGTATTAGAATGATAACCATGTACGTACAACCTTAATCACAACACACACATTTACAAGGAAGTTGTGGGTCATTAATTTCAAACAATGAATAATATAATTATGTTTTCTTCCCATGATATATATATATATATATATATTAAATCAAACAACAATATTACAAGATTAAAGCATTCAATTAGAAATAGAAATAGTTATATTTATGGATTGATGTAATATAAATTAATATATAAAAGTGCTATGCTCTTATCACTAATTATTTATTATTTGAGCTAGGCGCAGTAAAAATTTTGATTGATAATAAGATTTTACGTTTTCGCTGCATTTATCTTTCTTACAGAAACATATCTGTGAATGGACACAAACAAAATTCTCACACTATATGGAAAAAACCTCTTACGATTGATCTATAATTCGTATCACGACTGTTCTTGTTCAAATTTTGAAACAACAGGGCCGGCAGCGCTCAACTGCTAGCTAGAAAAGTAGTGTGTCAAAACTACAGCATAGTTTACTTGCCATTAGTTGATAAATTTTTTTTTTATTATTTTTGTTTTAAGTTCAAATTTTACTGTTATTGATTTAAAAAAAGTAAATCGTTTATAAATATTATATAAATTTTTAAAGATATTAATAATATATTTTGATGGATAATTTTATGAGAAATTTGATTTTTTTAGAGATTAAATGTTAGTTTTTCTCAAACTTCTTAGCTTTCATACAACAGAATTTCCGCTATACCAACCAAACTTCAGCAAACAGAATATATACGTACCTACTCCACTCAAGGTTCCTAACTTTGCGCGAATCTATACGTGTCTGATGTGTAAAAAGCTGAGCTCACTTAGCTAGAGAGAGAGAACAGCCTTGGATGCAGAAGCAGAACAAACAATGCAAATCAGAGGTACAATAATCATGAAAATGAACGAAAGTGCAAATGACAGAATAAATCAACAATTGTTGACTTCAACCCCATAGACAAGCAACAATAGCAACTAAAAACAAATTTTTTTTAGTCCATTTTGATACCTGCACCAGCATATGATTTGGATTGTTGTAGATTTGTGACTTGTTCTCCTACGATCAGTTAAACATTTTAATTTTCATCCACATGTGATGACTGCAAACGAGATGTGACATCATCATTTCCTTTCATTGAAGTTTTTGTTGCATGAGAATTAGCATCTTTTCCTTTATCTCTACCTCTTCCTCATCTAAACCCAACCATATCTTACAAAATCATAAAATCATTTTATCATTACACATAAATTTGTAAGCTAAAATGATATAATTACTACAATAAAAATTAACATTAGATTTAAAATTTTAAAAGGAACAAAAACACAAATCTGGATTAAAATACTAAAATCATGTCAACCAAATTAGTCTATAAACCTTTAGTTAGTGGAAAACATCTCTTCAAATATCATATCTTCCTCAGGCAAGTCTTCACTGTTAATAAAATCCTCATCATCTATGTTATTGTCATTAATAAAATCATCTTCTGCAATACTTCTTTGTTGCCTTCCGGCACTAATGCTTTCTAGTTGAACATCATTCCTATGTAATACCACTATAATATCATTCTCAAATGTTATATTACATTGTTCATTTTTTACTTCCAATTGTTGGTAAGCATCTTCTTCATGTGCTAATATATTATCATCATCAGTCTTGTTATCCTTTCCATAGGGCATATTATAGAGATCACAAGGATTTGTCTTTACAATAACTGACCAATTTTATCTACAATGTCTTCTACATAAAATACTTATTTTTCTTGAGATGCTAACACAAATGTGATGGGAACCCAATAATTAAGTTTGGATAAGGGCATAAGTAAGCCCAAAGTAGTTAAAGTTTATTCTAGAAGACCCAGAATTAATTAAATAAGTTGGGCAGAAAATAAATTAGTCAGAATACATGCTTTCCAGTGAGGTAAAGGTGAGCTGGCATAACCAACTACATGCCAGATTGCATACAGTGTAACTAATAACAGTTAGTAGGGGAGCTCTATAAAATGAAAGGGGGAGAGAAGTGTCGGGTTCTAGTCTGAATTTTTGTATCTGACTTGTGCCAAGGGAACCCTTTGGGTTTGGGAGAGCTAAGGCTCTTGTAACTCTCTTCTTACTGTTCTTCTTCATCTTTTAGCCTTGTCTACACTTTCTGCAGTATTTCTTCTGTTCTTCTTCTTTTGGTCTTCTTCTACATCTACTGTATTATTTCTATCCTATTGGGAAAATATATCAAACAAATTATGGGTCCCAACATTTTGGTGCTTTCGTTGAGAGTCTGAAAACTGCATGCACACAAGAATGACTGCTAGGATGGAGGCCATAAAGAATCGGGTAGCAGCACTAGAAAATACTCTCTGGGACCATGATTCAATTATGAAGGAGCATTCTACAGTTCTTCTAGAAATTAGCAAGACACTAGTACAAATGTAGACTAAGATGAGAGAAGGATTTTGGGGGCAACATGGCAAGGAGAAGGAGGAGCAGAGTCCGAGAACCTCCTTTGTCCTGTCTGGTGATGGCAATGGGCAGCACCAGTAAGAATAGATCAAAACTGTTGAGGATTTGGAGTCTCATTTGGAAGATTTTCGGTTAACAACAAAGCCAATCGAAATACCTATAGAGTTGCATATTCAAATGGCCTAGTACACTGCAAGAACTTTAGAAGTGCCACTTGCAAATTCTGAAAATTTAGGGATCTCTCTACTAGTATCACCCACAACAGGCGTGCAAGGTGGCTATAACTATAGTGCTTTCATTAAAGTTGTCAGCATCAAGTGTAGCAGGCTATCAGAGCCTCATCTGTTGCTCCCTATTACCTAGATGATTTTTCAGATAGTGATTTTAACCATTGGCAAGATAGTGAAATTGTGGAAAAATAATCCTATAGTTTTTGCTATAAGAGAAGCACAACTTTTGTGGCCTAACACAAAAATTGATTGCTTCATTTCAATAGGGTGTGATTCTATTCCATCAAAGGTGCAGAAAGGTGGTTGGAAGTATCTAGATACAGGGCAGGAGTTGATAGAAAGTGCATGCTCTGTTGATCGGGTTGAGGAAGCTTTAAGTACATTGCTTCCTATGCTTCCTAAGATACAATATCTTCATTTCAACCCAGTTGATGAACATTGTGATGTGGAGCTTGATGGGACTGATCCAACTATTTGGCTAAAGTTAGAAGATGCTACTGATGAATATATTCAAAAGAATCGCCAATCATTTGAAAATGTTTGTGAGAGATTGCTTCTACCTTTCTAGCATGAAGAGAGTCTTAGATCTCAATTACCGAAGAGAAAAGAGTCAAATGAAGGTGCCAGTAGCCCCACTTTAAGGTGGAGGCGTAATGTATTGCTTGTTGAAGCTTTGCATAGGACAGATTCTGGAAGAGGGATGCAACATGCCCAGGCCCTTGAATCATTTTATGTGCATAATGGAATACGATTATCCCTTATGCAGGATTTATCTGGGACTGTTAAAGCAGTATCGTCGACATTCCCAACCCCTTCATCGCCCCTGTTTGTTGTTCTTGATGCTGAGAAATAATCTGACCCATTTACATATCATTGTGGGGGTGTTTATTGTGCCCAAGACATGTGCTTGTGAATGGCTATTCTTTTTTGAAGGACAATGGATGGTGCTAAAGAGCTCAAAAGTAGCTCTTCTAATAATGGTTTTCTTAGACACCAGCCATACTAATGCCAGTAGGGATGAGATTCATATGGATTTATCTTCACTTGTTAAAGAGTTGGCCCATGTAGAAAATGATAATGGAGCTCAGATTCCCTTCATGATAGCCAGTGATGGGATCAAGGAACGAAATATCATTCACCAAGTCACTTCATCATTAACTGAACTGATCCTTGTTAATGATGTGATTTATGAAAATGTTGATAATAAAGTCAGTCGTATCTTTCCAACTGGAAATTTGGTGATCTGCCACCTAGTATTTGAGAGAGCAAAAAATTTGGTACAGTCTAAAGCTCTGCTAAAAGAGGAATAACCATGTAACAAATCAATTGTTTGGACAGAGAGAAAGAAGGCCAATTCATCACCCAAATCTAGGAAAAGGGGATCTCACAAGCGAACAGATGATGCAAGTAACCATTTGACAGTCTATCATGGCTATCTAGCTAGTTCTTACCATACAGGCATTATTTCTAAATTCATGTTAATATCTTCTTATATGTAAAGTGTGGCATCAAGTTGGAAAATGGTTAAAGCAATAATATTAGGTCTTGGAGTAGGTTTAATTACCATGTTCCTTCGTAAATGCATCCCATTATTGGATATTGAGGCAGTGGAGTTAGATCTTACCATTGATGATATTGCAAGAGACTACTTTAGCTTTGCAAAAGATAAAATCTTGAAGGTGCATGTAGTTGATAGGATCCAGTTTGTCAGATAGATTGCCAATTCTACAGTAGCTAAAACTAAGATTCATGAAAATAAGAATACTTCTAGCAATAATGGGAATCACAATATTTCTCTTGAGAATGGCATGAGGCCTATAGAATTTGGTATTATTATTATCGATGTTGACTATTCTGATCCAAGTGCTACAATAACATGGCCCGCACTAGAGTTCTTGGACGAGTCTTTTCTTGAGACTGTGAAGGCTACACTTTTTGAGAAAGGTCTCTTCGTTGTCAATCTAGTGTCATGGTCCTGAACTACCAAAGATATCGATCTTTTGAGAATGAAAAAGGTCTTCAACCATCTTTCCTACCTCCAGCTTGATAAGGATATAAATGAAGTCCATTTTGTTCTCAAATTAAAGTCCCGTATCAAGGATGATTGCTTTCTAGAAGTCATTCCTAAGCTTGAGAAAATTGTTAGAGTTCAAACATCCTGCAATGGGCCAAAACATTATAGATGCAACAAAGAAGCTACTAGAATACAAGCCTAATTCCCTGCATTCTACCTTGAGGACAAGGTAGATTCTACAGGAGGTGGTATTGATGAGAACCCAAGAATTAAGTTTGGATAAGGGCATAAGTAAGCCCAAAGTAGTTAAAGTTTATTCTAAAAGGCCCAAAATTAAGTAAGTAAGTTGGGCAGAAAACTAATTAGTCAAAATGCATGCTTTCTGGTGAGGTAAGGGTGAGGTGGCATAGATAACAAAATGCATGCCCTCTAGTGAGGTAAGGGTGAGTTGGCATAACCAACAGCAGTTAGTGGGGAAGCTCTATAAAATGAAAGGGGGAGAGAAGTGCCAGATTCTAGTTTGGAATTTTGTATTTGGCTTGTGCCAAAGGAACCCTTTAGGTTGGGAAGAGCTGAGGCTCTTGTAATTCTTTTCTTACTATTCTTCTTCTTTTAGCCTTATTTGCACTTTTTGCAGTATTTCTTCTATTCTTCTTCTTCTGGTCTTCTTCTACATCTATTGTATTATTTCTATCCTACTGGTAAAATATATCAAACAGATTTTGGGTCCTAACAATGATAGGGTATACAAGTCCAAAGGAGAACCCATCCCCAAAAGACCGGCCTATTAGGGGGGAGAGCCTCTACGCTTATATACCACCACACCATCCCATTTCTAGGCGATGTGGGACTCTATCAAAATGGCTCATTGATATTCAAAGAAGCATTAGCATTCATACTTGTGAATCCAAAATTGTCAATTTTATATCCTTTTCCTAAATGAGTCATACCCCACCAATGACATTTGAAGACTTATATTTTATTGTTTCCCACATAAGACAACTAAAAAATGTCTTTTATTACACCATAGTACTTTTTCTTAGAATCTATATCATCTCTCTTCAGAAGAACTCCACTATTTTGGCTTTTCCTTTGTAGAGTGTGGTCTTTCGTATGAAACCTAAATCCATTAACTACATATGTTGCATAGCAGTGTGCCACTTTTAATAGACCTATTGCTAAGCTAAAAATGTTTTCATATGCAAGCCCTTCCTTGTGTAACTTTAAAATCTAATGAACAAATGAAAACAACTAAATCAATAAGAGACACAATGACATGAAAATAATTCAAGAGTTTTCAAAATGATTCCTACATGTCCAAGAAACTAGTTATGAAAATCTTTATTATGCATTTCCAAGGCATTTTTTGAAGTATTTCTCTCAATCTATCTTTTGTGTTCCTTGCAATTAAATTCTATGTGAAACATGATATAAAATTTTGCACTAAGGATTTTCTCTCACACAATAGCTTAGACTTACTAAATGAATGGCCAAATCTCTTCACAATTTTGAAGCATATACATACAAGCTTGATCAAACTCATCATTTGTAAGGTTGATTGATTTATAAGCTCCCTTTGCTTTACCATTTTTTCTAAAAATTGATATATTGCTATGTGTCACATCTTTATCATCATTTTGGGGAATTTTATTAAACTTGGTTGAAATGTTCCTTAAGTATCTTGAACAAAAAGGTAAGGCACTCATCTGCAAGATAACCTTATGCTATTGAACTCTCTCGACAAGCCTTATTGCGAACACAAGATTTTAATGTACTTAAATACCTACAAACATAAAGTAAATTATTTAATGAAATGACCATTTTCATGTCATGTGAAATTTTCTAATTTGAGCTAAATTTAAAAGGAATACCTTTCAATAAGATACATCCATCTATAATAGACAAGTCCAACAACTTTTGTTTCCCATGCCAAGTGTACTGGCAAATGGATCATGATTTCAAGAAAGGCTGGTGGAAATATAGTTTCCAATTTGCATAAAGTTAGCACAATTTGCTCCTCAAGACAATCTAACTCTTCAATAATCAACATAACTTTGTTATAGGTCCATATACATCCTGAGGCAATACTTGTAGAACAAGATATAATGATCATGACACTTTAGTCTAAAGATTTTTTTTTTCATTTGTGTTAACACATTCTAAAATATTGAAAGAGAAAACATTTGGAACCTTTAAGTTAGCTAAGAAGTTACATAGTTTCAACTTCTCTTGTGTGGATAAAGCAAAACTTGCAGCTAGTATCAACACATTGTTTCCATTTTCAATAGGATCCAAACTCTACCTAGTATTTACATCTATCAGATTGTATTGAATCTTCAACGTGTATTTTATCTTTCCAGTCATATTCATCACTATCCCCAAAACATTATCTAAGAGATTTTTTTATATATGCATGATATCAAGATTGTGCCTCAATATAAGGTTTCTCTAATTAAGGTAATTGGAAGAAAATGCTTTTCCTTCCAATTGTAAACAACATCAGAATTGTCACACTTTGTTTTTGACCTTTTCCAAATGTAATGTTTCCCAAACTTTCAATTGTTCTAGTACTTCATCATCTGTTAATATCTTGTGTGTAGTTCTGTTTTTTACTTTTCCATTAAATGCCCTTTTATTTTTATGCCATGGATGAGTCACATTTAATAAGGGATGAAGATCCATATAGCATAACTTACTCTGCAAAGAATGAGAGGATGCATCTTCGTTACAAACGGGACATGCTACCTTATCTTTAGTTGCCCACTCAAATAAGTTCCCATATGTAGGAAAATCATTGATTGTCCACAAAAGAGAAGCTTGCATCATAAAATTAGTTTGTTTGTAGGCATCATAAGTCTCTACCCCAAACTCCCATAATTCATTCAACTCTTCAATCAATGGTAGTAAATAAACATCAATTTCTTTCTCTAGGGATTTGGGTCTTGTAATCAAAAGTGCCATCATAAAATATGGTTGTTTTATGCACAACCACAGAGGTAAATTATAGGGCACAAGAACCACTGGCCAAATACTTTGAGAAGAGCTTATATTTCCATAAGGTTGAAATCCATCACTTGCTAACCCCAACCTAACATTTCTAGGATTAGAAGAAAAAGTCCTATATTTCTCATCAAAAGATGTCTAGGCTATTGAATCAATAAGAGGTCTCAAGGCAATATCATCAATTTGTTTCTCCTTATGCCACCTCATTTCTTTATCTGTATTTTTTTTCCATATACAGCCTTTGAAGATGAGAGATTTTATTGGGAAATATCGCAATACTTTATGTGGTATTTTCTTTGGATTGGGTCCATTTGATTTCCATCGAAACAATTTACATTTAGGACATAATTATGCATTGCCATACTCCTTCCAATAAAAAATGCAATCATTTTGGCAAGCATCAATCTTTGTATAATCCAGACTTGATTAACTTTTCTAGCTTCATAGAATGAATTAGGAACCAAGGCTCTATCAAGAAGCACTTCCTTAAAGAATTTCAATAACATATCCATGGAAGTATCACTCCAATGATTAAGACATTTTAAATGGAGTAACCATGCATCTTTCAATAAATTGAAAATGTTCCTTGCATGTACATTTGGTTCTTTAGTTTTATCTTGATCATTCCCCAAGGCATCCATATTTATAAAACCATATACATCAAGAACCAATCCAATAATGTCATCCTTTTGGAATTATATTCTTCTCTTGAAGAACTATCTTGATTTGGGTTATTGGATTGTGAAGTTGCATTAGAAACTTCCCTATGGTCTCCCAAATTTTGTCATAATTTGTCAAAAATCCATTGCTTAATAAATTGTCTTATCTCAAGTTTGTACTTGTAGTACATATTTCTACGTTTATTGCGTGGACATTGGATCCTATTGTTGACTCCTGGTTGACTACAAGCAAACTCAAGGAAAGCATCCATTCCCTCAATATATTTTCGGTCAACTCTATTTGTAAGATGTATTCATCTCTTGTCCATTTCTATTGCCTAGGAAGGGAGATCATAAACAAATAATTTAAGAAAATATAATAGAGGTCTATCAAATATAACAAAGAATGCTTACATGCTATTCGTGAGTAAGAGAGAAATGGATAGCAAGAGAGAAATCTCATATGGATCTGATCCAATGGGCAAAATGTGAGAATATCATATAAGCTAAAAATAATAATAACAACAAACAAATCTTTATTATACTTAATTTAAAAAGGGAAAAAAAAGTTCTGCTTACCTAATACATTCATTCATGACTACAAATGCATTTTTTTCTTTATGTAGGAAAATCAATGAGGAAGAAAAAGAAATTGACATATCTGTGTTTTAAGCTAGTACGAAAGTTTCTTGATCATTTGCTTTTGTGCATATTGGTTAACTCAGACATGTACTTTCAAGTCACCTTCAAAATTTAAGGACTAATCTATTTATGTTTGGGTTGTGCTTCTAGAAATATTTTCGCCTTTCTAAGTTAACACTTGCTGTTAACTTTTCACATAACTCCTTAAAATGCTAAATTGTAGTGTGATCTTTTATTTTACTAATGTATATACTGTAGTGAGAAGGGTTCTGTTTCTATTTTTTTCGTATTTCTTATCTAAGTGTTTCTATTTTTTCGTATTTCTTATCTAAGTTTTGGATTTCCTATAATGCTAAACAAAAAACTTTTTGGTAAATGTCACTTTCAATTTCAACCGTTATGCTTTCAATGAAATTGAATTATTTAAAACCGGTCACATGTTGAAAGATGCATACCAAACTTCCAAAAACTCAATGGAAGTAATGGATCTAAGAATTGTTCATCTACCTATTCCTAACCAGAAGACAAACAAACCAAAGCACAAAAAAAGGCCAAAGATTTGAAAAACATGACGACTTTTTGTATATTTGTTTACATATAATATTAGTATAAAGTAACATTTTATAAAAATAAAAAAAATCATAAAACTTTCAAGTTTTTTAAACACCTGGAACGGATAGTTAAAATATCATGGTAACAGAGGGGAAAAAACCCCATCTTTAAAAAAACAATGGGAAGAAAAGATGAAGATAAAGATTATAGAAGGGCGAAAAAGAATTGAAATTTTGGAGGTAAAAAAATTCCGTTTTTAAGAATTTCCCGCTTTAAAATAGATTGATACACAAGACTCTGGAGCCTTATTCACTTATAAGGAAACAAAATAAAGAGAAACAGAGTGTAAATCAATTACAGTGACCATCATGTCCAATCATCATATCAAGTGGGCCAGCAATAGGATTCGAACTGGGTGAAAATAACCCGACCGAGGTTATCATCTTCCCTGCGCTCGGAATTTATAGACATATAACAACAATAAAATAACTAATCCTGTGAAACACATTCAAGCTCAAATTTTGCAATCATAATAAGCAATTTCAATTGCATGGAATCAGAACAAAGGACCATAAACACTGATCAATATTAGCCCCATGACTATCAACAGAAAGAGAATATCAATACAATAGCAGGGCATATCACAAAATCAGTATCCAATAGGATTAACTCAAAAATACTCTATCATACTGAAAAAAAAAAAAAAGAGTTCAATTATAATGACCTAAAATAATAAAATATACTAAAATCGTGTAGTGCCAACAACAGTAAATGAAGTCTAGCTTGAACCAGCCACGTCTCAAGCAAGGAGAAACAGAAACATGGAATATTTATTAAACAAATTACATCTCAAATTCCAATGTGGGTTACAAAAGTGAGGACAAAGGACATAGACTTGTCTTTTGGATCAATTGAAAAATGACGATGGGATGCCATCTCAGCCCACTCTCCTTGTTGGCTTTTATATGTTAGATATGGAACTCATTCGGGCCACACAACCTTAGATATATACAACGGGAATGCAGGATGCATGTGCATGCTATGATACTTGATATATAATCACGTGTTGAATTTGCCATATAAATGAAGAGAAAGAAGAAAATTCAAAAAATGGAGGACACTGGCTATACGGAATCTCTATCCTCCACTAAGCAACGTAAGTGTGAATCCAATCCCATCCACCTACAGACCTACTCAAGGAAGTGGAAGCAAAGTTAGGAATGCTAGTGACACCTAAGCCAATATGTTAGTTTTAGGATGTTTATCCTACATGTATCTTGGCTTGTGTGGCACTATTTGCATACACTGTATCACGTGCATAAACATAACTAATTAATTGATGTATGCAAGAAGCCTGATATCATATTGTTATGGCAGAGGAAATTCCACCAGTATTCATTGAGACCCCAAGAAGATGGCCACAGGACTGAGTTGGAGGTCCCCTCCCCATGTAGGCTTATGTGGAATTTACTCTTTGCTTATGTCTCTCTCAAATACCTCTATATTGGTAATTGAAGAAGGGTGATCAATGGAAGTTACTCTTTAGTAGCTATGTTATGTTCTAACTTCTTATCATCACTGCACAGTTGACCTCATAGCAACCACACAAGACTCTTCAAATGATTGGAGCTTGCATGATATAAATTGTTAATCTCCATCAATTGAAAACCACCCCTAGATATTAGTACACATGCAACATCAGATCAATTGAAAAATCTAGACTCTTGAGAGATGAAAGACAATGGTTGTTGACTAATACATGCAAATGGCTGATGGTCCACTAATTGTTCTATTTAAAATATCCGCAAGTGCACGGTGAAGTTGTAGCTAGAACCGGCAAATACGGGTCGATCTCATAGGAAAACTTTTTCAATTACCAGAATTTTTACAATTCAACTATCCAGATTTATTAGGAAGAGAGTAAGTAGTAGAAAAGAAGTAAAGAAGAATAAAAGAAAAGAAAAGAG
>JANHAO010014347.1:0-15364 GCA_026873985.1 Saraca asoca | reverse complement strand
ACTAATAAGCACCATATAGATGCATTAATGTCTCTACACCAGTGTCCATGAAATAAGACATTCTCTTAATTAAGCATGCATAATATATTTTGATTTATATGAATAATTAGTGTCCATTCCTAATGATTCTATGACCAAGAGCGTTTAAGATCAGGGTTTGTAAAGAATCTCATTTCATGATCATCATCTATATGCACAACCTTATTCGTTAACTCTCTTGATCTATATATATTATTAAACAATATTTAAAACATGCATGATAAATAAAATATATTTACCAACAATAATTGATTTGAATAAAATTGTTACAAAATGCCTCCTATTAATTGGCTTGTATGACACATTCTTAACAAACATTGCATCAGCAAGGATTCAAATTGTCTTGATTTAAGGGAGAATACATTATAGTATGAATGATGGATGGTTCTTCATATTGCGATAAATTTCGGTTGACTACACTTATTCGTGCACATATTCAACTCCAAGGGGTGATTCATTAATTCTTTTTATAGTTTACCGAGGGTTTCAGTTTCCAGTCTTATAGAATTGACTTCAACTATAGGTTATGGATATGGAATCAAAATCATGATTTATGGTTATGACTAATACATTAGACCCATCTCTCAAGTTGATATCTTTACCCCGGATTTGTTGGATTGTGTTGCAGAAGATGCTTGCAATGTTGGGGTAAATTAAATATTTGCCACAATTATCAGCGCAAAATGTGACAAATAACTACAATGATTAACCTATAAGCTAAACAAACCATCTATAACTAGTAGCAAAGCAGGAAACTTGACGAAACACAACAATAACTTGATTTCAACCCCAAGTAAGCACACGAAAATTTTCCAATGTTCTATAGTTCCTGCTCAATGATTTATAGCGTTATACCTGAATCTTCAAATTGACAACTCAAATTTCCTTCAAGGACCCTTAAAAAGATGTTTAGCTTCTAAACAAGAAATAATTTGATGTTTAGCTTCTCAACAATGGAGGATCCACCAACTCCAGTCATTAATATTTGATAGTTTAATAATATATGACCCATTGCCGTGAGAAATGCTGCCTACACGCAACACTCGCACACTCTCGCAATGTGAGAACACATTAATTGTAAAACTCCCCACAACCTCTCCGATTGTGAGGACATCCGAGGAGTGCTGTGTGTAACCTGCATTCCTCGACCGCTATAGAATAATCTGACAGACGACTGATTGGAACCGAATTTTTATCAGTAACTGAATATGTTTCAACTCTGCACAACAATTTTCATCTTTCTTTCTCTTTCATTGGACATCCATAAAATGTGTTTATGATTTGCAATATCCATATTGCAGAGGCTTCTTTTTAGTATTATTGCAACGATCTTGTTACTTCCAGCAAAAAAAAAAAAAAACATAGAAGCCACTTTATTAGATTTCTCTACAAGGCATAAGCAAATGATTGCAGCTGAACAATTGACACAACTTTTGTACTCTCAGTTCCAATTTCTCAAATGTGTATATGCATATCAATGATACATTAAAGAACCAAGAAAAACAGAGTTATACTAAACCGGAGATCTATTTCTAGCTTAAAATTACACGTATGGTAACAAAACAAAAAATTACCGTCAAAAGTGACTGCTACAAAACTTCCTGTTAAAATTACTGACCAGGGCTGCATAATGCTCGGAAATGACTCAACACCTCGTATTTCTGCCACAGCTCAAACAAAAACCTGAAAAGAAGCAATTGGGGCAGGAAAATTTAGTATCAAGAAAGCTAAATAATGCCTTGTATATGATCCTTGTCAACAATCAAATACATGACATGAACAAGCTATAAACTTAAAAATGTGGCACTAGATAAATTACCTGAATTTAATATTATAGGCAAATGCATAAAGTGAAGATGAATTTATCACTCTAATGCTTCAAAGTATGTTAGTCTTCCCAGAGAAGTAATTGAATAGCTACTTTACAATACAACTTATTGGACAGCATCAGTCCCAAATTTTTGCACCAAGAATTCATCCAGCTGACCCCAGTTTGGGTTATCAGATGTACTCAAACTGTCTGATGGCAAAGACCGTATGCATTGAAGAATATGTTTGATATCCCGGTATAGTCTGTTGAGAGGGAGAAGAAAAGAAAACAATGAGAACAAAAATGAGATCACCAGAAAAATTAAGTCCCACAAATTATCATTTTTCAAAAGTAAATATACCTATCCTTTGCTTGAGGAGTGCTTATGTCAAATCTTGAAAATGCTTCTGAAATTTGTGAGTGAAATATAATGACCACTTGCCTGCAAATAGCAAAGCTCATATTTAAGTTGAAGAAATGGCTTCCAAATATTGGCTTGATTGAACTAATTTTCTTCTAAGCTAAAAGAATCCAATATCCCTCTATTTATTTAATGAAACAATAGAATTTTCATCATTCATCATAGGCAAAAATGCAAATCATGGCAAAGTAATGATTTTAGGGGTTGCAGTACAAGCAGAAAAGCCTGATAAAATGGACACCAGCGGCTGCACCAATAAGCAGCAAGTTACTCTTTACCAAAGACGGTAACAAAATAGTTCCACAAACTTTTTGTAATTAAAACATAACATCCTAATAATAAAAGGAACAAAAGAAATGGAAAAGAAAATTCACCCGTTGCTCAATTTCTATGCAAATATGAAAGACTCAACCCTCTAAAATAGCCATTAGCTTTTAGCCAAAGAAGAAGCTACAAACAAAATTCCATCCTATAATTAATCATTACAAATCACCCATACGTATGAGGGGGAAGAGACACATACTCTCTTCTTGTTTCTTGACTATATGATTCTGTCCATTAGGTTTAATAGTAAAAAAGAAGAAATATCTGTGATTCTTACCTGAAAATTGCTTGAACGTCTGCTTCATTTAAAGTTCGAGACAGCACACGTTGGAGGTATCCAACTTCCTAAAAAAAATAACAAAATAAATAAGTTCCAAATTTTGATTGCTTGGAGACAAGTAGGGATACAGGATGGTGCTCAAATATGATAATCAAACCACTGCAACCAATCAAAAGGGACAGAGAAAGGGACAGAAGCAAGGTTACCAAAACATTGGGACTGGGATAAATTAAGAGATAGATTGGGGCATGATAGAAAGTGTCCTCAAATGTAAAATATAGTGTGATGAGTCAAGTCCTTATATTGTCAGTGGGTGATGTGGTGAAGCAATGTGGCCGCATTATTGATGCCAAACAGCCATTTAAAATAAAAAAACTAATATTATTCATATAACTTAATTAATCAGAAAATTAAAACTTCAACATCAAGTTAGTCATAACATAAGATCAAGAATGTAACTTAATCTGACAAAACATGCCAAAACATAGACCAGCCACAATGTAATTATGCACAGTAAACACAACTGTGAAACAGAAATAAAGTATATTATTGAAAACCAAATACATAAGTGCAAAGTGCAGACAACCAAAAGAAAATATGATGATATTGAGAGAGAGAAAGGGACAAACTTAAGCAGAGGAAAGGTTATCAAAACAAGCAGCTGGTGAAAACTTGAGAGGTAGAGAATGATCGTTGCTAAACAGATTTGTTTTACTTGTAATGAGCTACCTTTGTAAGGGAACGAGCAAATTGACTAGGCTGTGGGTCAGCATCCTCAGGTCTATTCCAACTCTCAACAATTTGAGGCAATCCACGTAAATGAACCAATAACCTTTCTCGCATTATCTGAACTAATTTAGTATGTATCTCATCTCTGTGAACTTTATAATCCTGGAATGGAAGAAACCACAATTACAACAATTAAAATCAAGTAAAACATTTCTCTCCAAAGCTATTGAATTTTTCAAATAAAAGAACTAAAGCAAGATTTGATCTCTGTTTGGACAATGGAGGAATAAACTTATAATAATTAAAAAAATTCAACTGTGATACCTGCATCATATATCTGTTATATCAGAACTTATATGAAGTTTATACTTCTTGACAGACAGACTTACAGCAGAGTGCACTTTAAGGTCAATGATACTAAGGAATAGATAGTAAATGAACTAAGGAAGAAAAATCAAGCATGTAACAATCAACATATAGTCCAAATAAGGAGAAACAATTGAAAAGAGAATGGTCCACATGAAAATACATCAGAATTTACAGGAGACTACATTGCCTTTAACTTGATTTAGCAAAAGAAATGATGGCTTCTAACATGAAGAACTCAGACAGACTTTGTTGTTAAGAACTTAATATACATTTTGGAAAAAGATCTGGTGGTTGACGTGACAATACTTTCAGGATTAAAACTAGTCCCTGAAGCAACAGAAACTTTCAATAATAGAGTTAATGGCACAACTAAGCATTTGGCATTTTTTAACATTTAAGAAGTAAAAGAAAATTAACGCGGGAATGTAAAGAATAAATTGTTGACAACCTCATCTTAATTTCCACCTAGTTCAACTACAGTATTATTTCCAGTTTTTAGATGAAGATTTCTTTGTTAAGAATTTTCATTATCACTAAGCATGGAAGTGAAGGAGGCATCATAAATAATGAGACTCAAAATACTGTAAAAATTGAACTCATCTATATTGGAAAGGAAACATCTCAGCGTCCTGTAAAGGAGGAAGGTTGAACAGCAATAAAACACATACCTGAGCTACACGATCAATCTCTGAAACCAACAATGCCTTTCTTGTGTCAGGTACTTTCAGAAAAAGAATCTGCCGGATATCTTATAACAGAAATGAAGCACAAAGTCATAATTTTATTTTTAGTCATACAAACACAATAAAATAAACCAATGAGACCCAACAAACTAAAAATATTATGGTCATTGCATCAATAAAAATTTCACTTAAGTAAATGAATTTCTACCAGGAATTGTAGCATGTACAAAGCTGATGACTTGACTTGCCAGAGCCAAGTGTTTAGAAGTAATGGACTTTAAACCAGATACCTGCACATAACTTGGAACAAATTAGAAACCATAACAATGATAAAAGCTCCAAGGAAATCAAAATGAAATCAAGGATAACAATTCAGTAAAGACACAAGAAAGCTGGAGATGGAGGAGAAAGAAAGGACTGTGGACATCATTGAAAATTCTTTATTCTTAAGACAGCCACTCAATTATGCCCACAACTTTACCAAATATAGCAAAACACAAGATATGATAACACAGTATCCACGCATCACAACAATATATAAGTGGACTATGGACATTGCTGAGGATTGGATTCCAGATCTAGGCCAACCAATATATTTTTCATGCAGTCACCACTAAAAGACATCTTCTCAAATAAGGTAATATTGAGGACGCATATAAGATCTCTGAGAGAATGAATGTAAAAAAATGTAAGTTTGAATGTTCTGAGTTTGTGAAAATAAAGATGGTAACTACCTGCATAGCTCCAGCCCCAAGAACAAGCTGACAAGTTCTAGTGTTGAAAAATTTCAAGATTTCTACTACACGGTGAACAACTTCTGAAGATAATGCTGGCAAGTATTTGTTCATATCAATGTACTCTGACAACATCTTCAGCAATATTAAGCCACTGGAAGATAACAAAAGGAACATGATATTTCATATTATGTACTGAGTATACGAGAACTGAACATAAAAATGAATGCATAAAGCCAAGAATAAACAACGAAATAAGTATAGGAAATACAAAAATACAATTGAGCCAGGCGAGGTACAAGTTTACAATTAAACTAGCAGATGCCACTATAAAATATATCATAATATAAATAATCAAATGCACCTGCCAAGTATTTTAGAGAAAGAGAGGGAGGAAAAAAAAAAAGGAGCGAAGAGAAAGGTGAAGTAAATAAGCAACCAAAGCAAGAAGTTGGATCCAGAGAACTAACCAGTTAACCATGTGATAACCAACACCTTTGTAGAAAAGAGTGTGAGAGGCAGACTTTTTATTGTCTCTCGGGTCAGTATTGTTACTCTGTGCTGATGAAACCTTACCATCAGTCTGGGCTCGGGATCTATCTAATGCAGCATTCTTCACAGACATTTCAGTGGAATTGTTCTGATCATCATGATGTTCAGCATTTGCCTGTCCACTGTCAGTTGTGGGCAGGGCACTATCATTATTCACCATTTCATCATAACTTGTAGAATGATCATTCTCAGTGCCATCAAGATTCTCAGAAGTGAATACATCAGAAGCAAAAAGTAAATTGATAATGTCCTGAAATTCATCAGGAACATCTATTTCCACCCATGTTTCCTGATCAAGCACTGCTTTAATCTTTGCCATCTAATTTCAACGAGGGAGTGCAATCAGTAAAATATTGATTGACAGAGACTCTATAGTAAATGCCATATAAACCAAGCACCAATACTAAAACCAACCCGAGATTCATGTTGAAAATCAACAAAAGCTTTGGCCTGGGACTGCAGCGTTCCACGGATGCTGTATCCCAATCTTCCACCAATCTGTTGATTTGAAAATAGGAAGTGCATCAGAAAAGCAGAGAAGCATACTATTTGTACTATCGAGCTATAAATTTACTAAGAAAACATCAGTACTTTTTCCGTGGCAGTGATGAACTCTTGGGTTATGTTGTATATTATAAGAAACTCCTGCAATTTCAACCTTGGATGGAGAACAGCACGAACCCCAAGAAGCTTGGCCCATCTTCCATGAGCAGCATCACATGCAGCAAAGACAGCTTCTGCGTTTTCTCGCAATACATCAGCCCTGTTTAGGATCAGAGTCTTTGAGAACATCAAACAAATTGGGAACGGATTGAATCACAAAGGTAGGGCAGAGAAACTAAACTTCTCAAACAAATTCTATTTTCTTTTGTTCCTTTAAAAATTCATTAAAAGTCTTATAAATATTTGTAGCCAGTTGATTCCTAACCATGTCATCAACCTTGTCCATTCTCAATCTTTAAAGATAGAAAATCCCATAAAAGCCATTAAGCCACTAATTTTTCCGATGATAAAAACCAGAAGAACCAATAATTGGGGAAATGGATGCCGAAAGGCTCTAAGAAAGAAATTTTCTAATTAAACCCCAAATATTGCCCAAACTACTAACTTGCAAACAGCATTACAACGGATGTTTCTTCAACAACATAAAGATGATTAAAGTTATTCTCACAGCATTACTGGTCATTCTTTTGAAAATGTCCCTCACCAAAAGGAAAAAAGAATTGAAAAGCAAACAAGTGAGATTTGTAGTGGATGAATAACAAAGTAGCATGTCTGTCAATGGGTCATTGCAAGCGGCACAGGCATATGAGCAGAGGAGGATCCCTATTCACCTATAGAATTTTTTTCTCATCGAAAAAGAAACAATAAATAAAGAAGAGAATGCATGAGGGGAGGATAAGGAATCCTCAAAATTCAGGAAAAAGTAGCCATTTCATCAAGGATCTCCTGCCTCTTCATGAAAATCCCCAAAAACTTCCTATTCCATACTTTCAATTTTTCTTTTACAAATGTCTATTTTTTCGTGGAAACAAAACCTGCCCACCCTTCCAACACATAGAATAAACATGTCAATAATTTGTATGTAAGTTTCCTTTCATATTTTCATTTCTGTATAAAAGGCTTAGCCATTACAGTGCTCCAATGATTATAAAGAATTCCAAGGAAACCAATTCTGGAAAGAAAACATACTCAACATTTCAAAGCTTTATGTTATTGCATTTCTCACTGTTTAATGAATAAATGAACTGCCTATGACAAAAATGTTTGCCTTGCCAGTTTTCTCCACGCACTTATTGTAAAGAATTGAACAACACTATAGGGACATCAGAACCAAGAGACCAGATTTAACCTGAAATTTTTTGATATGTTCGAGTTCACAGCATCACTTGCTTTTCCATGGAAAGAATAAACCTTTGCAACCGTTCTTTGAGGTGAATATTGAGAAAAAGTAAAACCATGACGCTCACTCTCTTGGTTTGTTTCTGCAGCTGCAGCACCATGAGCAATTGCAGCAGCAACTGAATCAGCGGCATAATGACCATCAAGGTTGCTCAAAATCCATTCAATCGCCTTTTTCACTTCAGCAGCCCGCACTAAATGAGCCTGCATTCACTAAAAGGAAAAAAATCTTATTACATCACTCTTAAAGCATCTGGTTATGTCGCAAATCTATAGAGAATTAAATTTCAGTAACCTGTAACTTTAACGCAGAATATCTGCCTAGATATAAATCAAGGAACAAAATCAAAATAGTCTCTCTAGGAAAGCATATACTTTGGAACATCTCAGTAATGAATTGTTGTAACATCAATCATTCATTCCTTTCCTAAGGTAGGAACCATTGAAGATGAAGACTATCAAAGGGACAAAACATTAGTAGGAAGAAGCAAAGGTCATGTGATACCACTTAATGCTATATTAAAAATGTAAAATGAAAAAGAAAGTATTAGCCCTAAGTTTGCTTAGGGAAACAAATAGCCACTTTAAGTGTCGGATACATTAATGCTTGGCAGACAAGGGTGGCCACAACATCTTTGACAACTTTTCCAAAGTATTCCCTATTTTATAAACCAGAATAGTTTTTAGGCACCTAATTCGAAGGTCCCACAATGTCCCTGTTGAAGATCATTGCTTGATCAAAGTGCTACATGGCATAAGATTTAAATTTAATGTTAAGCATCTAAAGTCAGTATTTTCCACAATTCACATTGCTTGAGGCTTAATCTTTGCTGCTCCAAATCAAGCAACCGCAAAAGGCTCAATCTTTGCTGCTCCAAATCAAGCAGACAAAATTTTGCATCATAAGTTCATGACTACAATGTTTTAACTCCATGAAATGCTTTTCCTTTTAATTTAATGTTAATCATGTTTGACATTAAAATTTTTACAGCAAGGCAGGAAATCTTAAAATGCACATCAACAAAGAGTTTCAAAAGTTGCAGAAGTAGTGGCAGGAAGAACCATGGTTAAGTACGGCTAACCTGTACTATCATGAAAATAGCACTCAAAAGTTGCACAAAGCAATCAGATGATAGGCTCCTCAACTTGCTAGCAAGCGATGCACCTCCACCTATATCACTACCTAGCATTAGAAAATGAAACTTGAAAGAACAGATCAGAAAAGAACAACATGCATAAAAAGTCCCTATTTACTAACAGACATGACCAGTCAGGCTTGGAATCTCCTCACCATCTGCATCGATAGCTCTGTCTCCAGAAGAGAATTCAGAATCCAGAGGTCGGGCAGCAAGAACTGGAAGCAGCTCTGCAACTGCAGTCTTAATAGCACTCTTCATATCACCAGTAAGTGTATCTCGATATATCCTCAGAACGGAGGGAAGTTTAGCCTGAAAGCAACAATCATAAGGCTGTCAACAAAATTAAGCTGAAACCAGAAAAACCAATTTTTCCTGAAACTTGAAAAAGGACAAGTAGAGTTATGCATCAAGAAGAGGCAGGATCATCAAGAAGTGAGATTTTAAAATGATGTTGCTTACAGTAACAATAGAAGCAATGCTGTGTGTCAAACACATTCAGAACTTCCAATAAGAGACAAATGTCTTAAAAAGAAAAATTAGATACATGTGAGTTTATCTAGTCACTACAATAGCTGAAACAGATACATGTTGATGATCTATGCCAGAGTAAGACATCAAAGCTATGACCCATATGAATCATGGCTACACAAAACAAGCAATTAAAAGCAGGTACACAATAATACAACACGGAAAACCTGCAAAAAATCATTTCAACATACCAAATTACTCACCGTTCTAAGCAATCCAATGACAGTTGGAAGAAGGTGATCTCTAAAATTAATGGTTTCTTCTTCATTCAACCTTACCTGGTCATAAATCATATCCAGTGGTTAACTCAAAAACTAAATCAATAAAACTTTTGAAGCAGAAAAATACCATATAATTATAGAACACACATAGACATCAATGAAATCCATGATGCTCTGAGCTGGTCAAACCACAGAATAAGTTTTACACAGTTAAACGAATGGGCATTTTTTATATTATTTTGAAATGAAACAACAAGAAGCATGTTAAAACCAAAGCATGAAGGATCAAAATGAGAGACACCTAAGGATCGCACTCTAATGCATGACATAAAAGAGTTTCAAGTTTCAACAGATCCCAAATTTATAGCCTTTATAGTAATTCGACTTACGGGAAATGGTAATGCTGTTGACCAAGTTGATAGAACGACACAGCCCAATTACGAAATATTTTTTATGCAGGTCTGCTTATTTCAATATACCTCAGAAGTTAAACAAAATAACAAACTGCATACTAAAAGGTTATTCAATTCAAGCAAACTTCACAGTGATTAAAATGCACCAAGACCCATCCAACTTATCATTGGAGAGTAATACCCTAACACTCCCGAGTCCCAATAAGGTCAGTGATAGTGCCATATATTATGAACAAAGAATTTACTAGAGTTTGATGTTGAGAACATTACTGCAGTTGACTTACTTCCATGTAATAACAAAGATGGATAGACAATGTTTTCTATTGGAAAGTCCCGTAATTTACACCATCAGAACAATATGGAGGTACCGTTGAACCAAGAAGCCATTGACCTATTTATAAAGCACAGCCTATTTCACCTTATGTTCTCTCCAATGAACAAACAGAATATCTACTGGGAGCCCATGGAAGCAGCCTTTGAAGATCTACAAAAGGCATGCAAATTCCAACTATAACTCTCAAGCATTGTTTTGGAACATGCCTGATCATGGAATCCTGTTTTGGGACCTTAATTAGGAGGTTTTCAGACTAGGAGGAATTTCCAATTTTTTTGAATTTTCAGGTCCTAAGTAATATTTAGGCTTGGATTTATGTTAGGTGTATTAGAGTCTTGTAAAATCTAACCGTTCCTTATAGAATTAGCAAACTTAATCCTTTTAGGGTGGACTGATTCATGAAGGATCATAAGAGTCCTTATATACAGTTGTAATGCTTTCCATAGATATCAATCAACTCAGTTTTATAAGATTACTCAGAAATATGATAATTTCCTACTTGTGTGATGCAACCAACCCTAGAAAGCAATGCCTAAGGAACCCTAAAGTGGGACTCTTAGGGAAATTCTCTTTATCTTCTCTCTTGATTTTTTCCCAAACTTAACCAGATTTCATAGACACCATTTTAAACCTTCTTGTTTGAACCCACAGATGTTTCCAACATAAATCTGCTTCCAACACAAATCCTCTGTAAAACCCGTCAAACTCAAACCTAAACCATTGTCTTGCAGGTGCAGTTCACACTTCACAGCACCCACACAGCCCCTAATTCACTGTCAAACGCATTCTTTTGCCCACAATTTTCTTTTCCCATAATGTTCATACCATAGACTTTCAATTCCCAATCTTTCTACCCTTGATTCACCCTTTAGCACTAAATTTTCAGGTAACTAAATTGCCCTCTAGCTGTCCTACATCAAACCATGCTAAACATTATGCACAGAAAGATTCATATAAAAAGTTAAAAAATGACAGAGTAAAATGTGAAATGAGAAATATTTATGTATATTCATACTTCATCATCCTTTCCATTCATGGGAAGGGAAGCCCTTGCTTTAGCTTTGGATAAAATCACCACATCTATTTCCCCAGCATCATGCAGGGAAGCTCGAATAAATTCTGCAGAAAGAATGCTACAAAAAAAAAATATATAAAATAAGTTACTTCAGGCCATATAATAGCACACAACTTCTGTCCACTTCTAATGAAAATATATCATACATATTAGCAACATGCAAACACAAAGAGTTCAAAGTTATTATAAAAAAAAAAAAAAGGGCAAAAACAAGGAAATCCAAAATAGGCCAAAATGTTGGAGGCAGGGAACATTACTCTGTCCTTTCATGATCCTTTATTTCTAATTAACCGCTACTACCATTACATCAGCTCTCATATATTTTACAAAATTAACTCAATATATTCAAAATCTAACCATTCCATATGAATTGGCAAAACATGATACACCAGTACATCAAATGACAAAATAATTACAAATGGACTTTTTTAATAGAGAAAGATTATTTTATCAGGAAAGAGAAGTACACAAAAGAAGGATAAGACACCCTCCCAAAGATCACAAGAAATAGAAAACCACAAGCCCTATCTCAAAAGAGCTATCAGATTGCATTGTAAATCCATAAAAGACACTCCCTTTAAAAAACCATGAGCTGACACTGGCAGTCAGAGAAGAAGAAAAGACAAACAAATACAAAAGAAACTGTCCCATAGATGTGGGGAGAGACATCTCTATTGAAAAACTGAACAAAATTGTTGCTATCATTTTTGCCAGAATCATGGTACATTTCAGATCATGATACATGTATGAAGACGGGGTAGCCACTTTGTTTGCTAACTTCGCACCAAAGCATAGTTATTGGAACCGTGGTATATGTGATTTAAGACAACACATCCCCAACCTTTTTTTTTCTATCGAAAAAGAAACACACCCCCAACTTTGGTATGTTGGTCAAGACAATGTTTCCAGTAACTATGTTTACAACTATTATATACTCTAGTTTCAACTTTCAAAATATTTTGCACTACCTCATACAAATGCCATACAGGATACAGATGCAAAATTCTTATCACAACTATATAAACCCTCTTAGCCATTATAAATCATTCCCAAAGGAAATCCCCACAACCACTTAGCCACAAGAGAAAACTTCTTTGATACTAGATTTCTGAGTCCTAAACCTCCATCTTTCTTTCGTTTACAACAGACATCCCAACTCACTAAATGGTCCATTTTTGAATCAATGGTAACATACCATAAGAAGTTTCCCCTGAGCCTCTTAATTTTGCCTGCAAACCCCATATGGATCTCAAAAAAGGAAAGATAATAAAGTGGAATGCTAGACAAACAAGCCTGAACAAGAGTAACTCCCCCTAAAGAGAAGAAAGCACCTTATCAATTACCTACACACTTTGTGATCTTTTCAATAACCAGATCCCAAAAAAAATCTGCACATGGGTCACCTCCTAACAGGACACACAAATACATGATCAGCCAATCCAAAATACCACACCCCACAACATCCGCCAAATCTCACAAACTGGTCCTCTGTATTAATCCCAGGCCCCAGCCACACCACTCTAAGATTAATACACAAACTTGAAATGCTTTCAAAAAAATTGGAGCATGGACAGAGCATTAAAAAAATTGCAATGGGATTTGTTGCAATCCTCCATCCTGAGTACTCTAGTTTCAACTTGCTCAGAATATCTAGGTCAGATACAAATCTAACTACCGAAAGATTTAAAAAAATGAGACTGAGCCCAATATTTTCCAATTGATAGTCAATTCTCAAAATATAAAGGCAATACAAATAACCTCAATTAACTAAAGTCCATGTGCAGCTTAACCTTAAGCCTTTAAAACTACCCTGAAATAACTACATTGTGCCTAAAACCCTAAGCCTTTAAAACTACCCTGAGCTAACTGCATTGTGCCAAAAACCCGCTTCTGTTAAAAACCCAAAAACAATTGAACAAATATAGGGTCACATGCAATCATGTGACTATATCGCTCTAAGGATTAAAAAAAGTCCCATGTGGTCACATGATCATATCTCTGTCAAGAAATTGAACAGATTGCTAACAGGATATTTCTGCCAAAGGGGCTATAAGTACACAAGGGCAAGGCCTATAGTCAAGGGAAAGTATAGCTATTAGCCAAAACAAAAAAATAGAAAAGTAAAATTATTGTCAAATAGAACTCCAGCAGCAGGAAAATGGAATTAGAGATCCAAAATTAATGTAAACAGTATACCATAAGGTCTACCTGTTTATGGATTCTATAGAGCCAGCTACATGATCTCGAAGATGCCGAAAGCAATGTAGACCAGTGAGCTCGTCTCCATCCTACAGAGTTAGAGAAAAGATCAATAGAAAAGAAACAGGCCCAGCATTTTCTCCTCATCTGTCTGCAATCCATACATATTCAATCCAAGGACAAAAAGCCAAACCAATAAGTCACAAACAGAATTCTCAGGAAACCATAATCACTAAATAACTGAATTAAGCGAAACAGCATCTAGCACAAAGGTTAATGTAATCACTCATTGCAAAAATACAAAACATTAAGTAATCAATTCACATCAATTATCAGTATAAAGCCTCAGCATTTTCACTGATACGCTGGGTTGTCAACAACTAAGTGTTCTAATACAGAGTAAAAAGGCAATCAGGTTACATAGAGCATAAAGAAATAAAAATTATTGGGTGAGGAGAAATCTTGTCAAAAACTTGATTCAATAGGTCACTATTTGGCTTGCAAAATATAAGAAATATCTTTCATTTTGGCTATTAACTTTTTTCCATTCACTCAGAAGGACCACCAGTGTTCTTTCTCCATCTCAAATATATGTTCCTGATTATTTGCCCTGTAAGTCCTTTACGGAAAAAACATCATCATGTGGCTATTAATCACGGGTAATGCTTCCATACGTATTACCATTTGCAATAATTGGTTTTGCAAGTTATTTATATTGCAATTTTTGTGAAAAATTTCCAAACCAAGCAAAATTTTCATAAAAAGTTGCATATTTGTATGGATTTTGTGTATAATAAGTATACAAAAAAGTGCACTCTACTGATTGAAGCTGATCACAAAAAAGGTTTTATAAATTTGCAAATTTTTTTTTTTTATAAAAGTTACAGGAATGCATATCCATGTGTGCTTCCATACCCATATATGGAAGCATTTTCCTTTAATAAAAGGATAAAAACTCAATCCTATAGATATCAAATTAAAGGACAAAAATTTCATCAACTTTTGTATTGGACAGTTTTACTGGAATGATTAGTATGAATTACATTCTACACACTCCTCATAAAGCTTTTCTACAGACGTTACTGTCATGCATTATAAAAGTTCAGAGACTAGCAGCCATCTCTTCTTACATTGCAAGGGTTACTCAGATTATTAGGAACGTCATTTTCTATAATTAAGGAGCACGGGGTTTAATCAGTTTCTGCAAAACAGCTTTTATCTATTCATTATCATAGCTTTTTTAAATAAAAAGAGTATAAGGTTTTGTGTTAATGAACTAGCGAGCCAAAGTATGATACATTTGGCTAGAACATAAACGCTATTATTTTAATCAATAAAATCTCCCTAGTTCCTTCACACCTGCTATATGGATCTCCCCTTTTTTTTAGGGAGCATCCCTAACAGCTATTCAAAGGCTTGGAAACCTAGCTAATTTTTCATGTTCTTTGGAAGCATTGTGTATTTAGGAACTTCATCTCAGACATTTGGTATTTACCACACTACTCAGTTCAACAAAAAAAAAAAGGAGAAATGATAAGCACTAGCAGTAAACCATAATTCTCAAATAAGCATGATTTGAGATAATGATGAGAGGATACCAGCAAATGTTGCA
>JANHAO010014346.1:0-15380 GCA_026873985.1 Saraca asoca | reverse complement strand
ATAATCATAACAAGGATCCCTAAAATGATTAATGAGTCTTATGCAAAACTCAGCCACAAACAATCCATCAAAATCTCAATGCATTACTTAGTTTTCCTATCCTGTTTCTCAAGGTGATTATCAAAATCTCAATAATCATATTAATATCTAAATCAAATGGATCTATTCAACTCAGATATCACAGTAAAAATAAAGAGAAAAGGAAGAGAAGTGACCAGCAATTTGAATGCAAAATGAAACCAGAATCTTAGCATTGATCTTCATGTCTTAATCCCTTAGATTGGTTACAAATTTAGCCTTCCATGGAAGGCAGAAAATACAGAAAAAAAGGAGAGCAAAAGCTTGCTCTCAGTACATGAAAAACTCACTCAAAACTAACCTGAAAACTAAACTAAAAGCTTGCCACAAAATGAACTTTGCCTGGGTAAAAGAGGAGGCAGTTGCAAGTAGATGAGTAGGCAATGATGAAGGTTGTGTAGTCTAGTTTTGCTTTCTGCCACTACCTTACGTGTTGTGCATTTTTGTAGGCTGCTATTTCTAGCTTTTCTACTGAATTACTGCTCTCCAGCTGGCTAAGTGTGAGCTGGTGTGAAGGATGATGCATTGGGCTCAAGCTCATGCCAATTGGGGGCCTTAAAATCAAATTCTACAGAGCCCCATTTTCGCAGTATTTCTGCCTCTGTGTTGCAACTCATTTTGCATGCCTATAATGACATTTTTAGCTCAGGAAGTCTTCATAAGAAATGTGGCTTTATGTCTCAGATTCCAAATAGGCTTAGTTTTACCTTAATTGGACCTCTATAGCTCTACTTATGGTCTGATTAGTGCACTTATGGTCAGATTAGTGTACAAAGGTCAGGCTGCCAGAGATAGTATTCTGGTCTTGACTTTAACTATAATTTTAGATATCCAATTGTATGATTCAGCCTTGGAGGTCTTCATGAAAGTTGTAGAGCCATGTCTTAGCTTTCCTACAAGAGAATAATCATATCAATTGGATAAGTTTAGCTCAAGTTATGACCAAAATACAGAAACTGCTCATGATGGATGAAAATTGCAGTATTTTGCATAATGAATCCAATTGACATAAAATCAAAAAAATGCACTAACACAGTTGAAAGTAATTCATTTTAGTCCTTAAAATGCTAAGTGAGAGGACAAATAAATGAGTGAAATATTTTGTTATCAGTGGGTCATGATTGGCATAAATTCAACTTTTCGAAAGCATATAGAGTTTGTGAATGAAGCATACACTAGTCAAAATAGCAAATAGATGTTGTTAAGGACTTGACCAAGAGGGGTGTAAGAGGTTAAAGTAATTCAAGAGCTAGTGTGTGAGATATTGCATTCAAGGGAATGTTAATGATGCATCAAATGCAAGCAAGTGCAGAAGTTGGTGGACTTGTTATACACTGAAGGACATTAATTATGCTTTCATTCATATTAGGCATTTGAGGGAATGCAAACCACTGAGAGAGTGAGTGAATTGAAGGCTAATCTAGCAGGAGCAAGCCCCCATGAGAAGCCCTAGAAAGCATGGCCACAATAGATAGTTGACATATCCTATAGGATGACACATCTCTTCTTATGTGTTAAGCAGACAAATCTTATTCAAAAAGTCCAAATTGTGTCAAAGAGCATGAATTTTACTCGGAAGAGTAAACCCAGAGAGGAATGAGACATCTAGGAGGGATCGATTGTGCACTATCATATGAATGTAAAAAGCAAGCTGCAACACTAATCCATAAGATTCAAAATGAGATGTTAAAGAAGCTAGCATATCATAGTTCCATGACAAGCAGGAAGGATACTCGTGTAGTGGCTAGAGCTATATAGTCATTAACGGAGTAGCGATAATGATTTTGAGGCATAATAGACTAGCACTACATAATCACAAGACAAACTTTGTGGCAATGACTATGAGATTTACAATTGCTTATGTACAAGCAAAGTGAAACTCGAGCTACAATGGAGGATGCTCGATGTTTAACCCCCCCGATTTGAGTCATTGATATGGGAAAACCATTATGAGGATGCGCTTAAAGAATGAGCCATCAAAAGGATGTGCTCTAACTAGGTTGCAAAGGTTTAGACATTGAAGGATGTCACTCAAGAAATGTCAAAAGAGGGCATTGATCATCAAAGAAGTTGTTATGAGGGCAATAATACTAGCAAGTGACTATAAGGGTCACGAGAGACAGTCGGTATCAATTTCAAAGAGATAGAACTTAAGCATACAAACCTAGGAGGGGTTATAAGGATCAAGATGCTAGATAACATTAACTCTGAAAAAGACTGTGATGGTCAAGATACCATGAAGATTAAAACTAAATTGATAAATAAGCCAAAACACCATGTTTATTAATTATGCTAAGATATATAGTTTCTATATCATTATAACTAATTGTCTTTAGGGCATTCATATGAGTGTCATGGGAGACGAGCTAGTATCAACATCAAAGAGATAGCACTTGAGCGTACAAATTTAGAAAGGGTTGTAAGGGCCAAGATGTTAGATAGCATCAACTCTGAAAAAGACTGTGATGATTGAGATACCACAAGGGTGTCAATTTAGATAGGGTTAGAAGGGTCCACTTGAGTGTGAAAGTTGTGTCATGAAAGTACAGTGGATTGATCGAACCTAACGCAAGCAACCTTAGAACTAAGGGATCAATCTTATGTCTTACATCGATGAAATAGGACATTAGATGTTGGATATCTCTATTAGTAGACATCCAAAATATCAAGCAAGTGCACAAAATATGGTGGTAGCACACACTTAAGCTACAGGGGTAATGAGTCGAATCAAAAGCTATGCAAGGACAGTGTGCATGCAAGTTATAAAGATAGTGAGGTAAGCATAGGTTGTAGAGGTAATAATTCAAATGCTGCAAAGGCAATAAGACAGGTGAAGTTGTAGAGGAAGCAAAGCTAAGAAAGCTGTGGAGACAATGATGCATAAGTTTATGTTGAGATAATAAAGTAAAGTCTACAGAGGTAGATCACAAAGTCTGTGGAGGCAGTATTACCGAAGACACTAAAGGTACAGAGGCAACTACCTGAAAGTTGTAGGGGAAACAAATGTTCAATGGTTCGAGTTCTAGGAGACAAAGCTAAAAGAAAGTCAATGGAGGAGCTGGGGAGCAGCAGATCGATGATGATCCTGAAAGCTATATCAAGTTGAAGGTATCATTCATCAAAGCCTCTCAAATGATGTTAGCCCAAAGAAATAAGCATAAAGTGATTGATGGAGTACTTTGAGTGGGACAAGCTGAAGATCCATATGAAGATTCGAGAAGCTGGCTCTATAAAGGAGAAACCTTTATGGAAGCTATGTTAGATTGAGGTGTCAATGAAAGCATTGACATTTGAAGTGGGGGAAAATGTTACAAGCTGACTCTGTGAACTAGTTTGGCAAGTAAAGACACTCTATTTTGGATGAAACTTTATGAGAAAATCAAACATGAATAGGAGGTCCTGTGGTCCAAATTTGGGAGCAAATGTACTTGTGGATTATTTTTCTAAATTTTTCCCATTTTGGGTGAATTTATATCTTTCTAGCATTGATCATTTACATGGTACGAGTAGAAAAGTACATGATTGTGATCCTTGCATTTTCATATTCCTGTCTATATGAGATGGTGCATTAAAACTTTTCCAAGTTAGAAGAAAAGCCCTTATGCCAACTTAGAAAAAGTATGTTTACTTGTACCATTAGGACTTTAGCTTAAACTGCTCTTTAAAAGGGTACGTCTAGTGACCTGGGTGGGCATTATAGCTTAGGTTAAGGATCATAGTATGGAGCTTAGAAACTCTCTCTACACACTTAAAACTATGTAATGAGACATATAATAATAAAATGGAGTTGTCTTTCTCCTTATTTTAAAAATTCCATTCTCAATGTATACTAGAGGCTTCTTCTGTGATACATTCTTTGAGACTTGGTATGCTTTAATGCTTCAATGATGCACTTAGACATGCTTGTAAGCATGTTGTGTATGAGATTTTAGTTGTATGGGTGACATAATCCTCAATACCTTATTTATCTATCAAAGTGTAGCTCACATTTATTATAAGGTTGACATATTAGCCAAAAGTTGGTGACATGTGCCGCATAGTTCCAACTAGAAAGCTAATGGCCCGTAACACATAGGAATGTAAGATACTTACCTCCCCATATGAATAATTTATGGGTGTATTAGGCTAAAAATATATTTGAGTAAATTTTTCTAAATTTTGAACTGAACACGTGAATCTAAGATTCCTTTAAAATATTCTTGGGAATTTGAGAAAGATTCTATAAACCAAACGTCACCTTATAGCAAACACAAATTGATTAAATTAATGATAAGGATTTGGATAAGAACTTATGATTATTTAAATCTCTTATTCATTATATTCCTTAAAAGAAACTATTTTTATAGGATTTAAATTTAATTCACTGTTAGTGTAAATTAGTTTTACATTATCATTTTGCCACATCATTAAAAACTTGTTAAAACTTTTTTATTGTTAGTAAAAATTCTTAGTTACTCCTACTTTTTTAATGATGTAACATCTTTCTATTTATTGACATTGTAAAAAAATTTATATTGATAGTGAATCAAATTTAACCTCTTTTTTTATGAATACCGAGTTAATATAAGAGTTAATATTGCTTGAAAATTATAAAATAAATTGATTTAAATAAAAATATAAAACAAAATTAAGAATAATCTTGGGAATGAAAATGCATTTATTTTTTTTATTTTTGAGTGATGTTAACATTTGTTAGTTAACTTCATATTAGAATGTGTTGTTTTGTTAGAAGATATGCAAAAGTCATGTCTATACAAATGAATGGGTTTTATTGTGAAAGCAAAACAAAAATATTAGATAGATAGATGAAAAGTATAAAAAAAATATGAAGGGAGCTTTCTCTTATTCACAATTGTGTAAAATCCTTATTATAATAGTCTATATATAAGGTTTCAAGCCTAAGAGAAAATCAGAGATAGACTCAACTATGATAATAACACTCTCCCTTATAAATATAATATTTATAACACTCTCCCTTAAATGTCCATTTTGTGGAAAAAAATGTCTTGTTAAATCCTTTACTAAGGAAAAACCCAATGGAAAAAAATCCTAATAGAGCTAAAAGTACATAAATTTTATTTGAACAATTGCCTCTTTAAAAATTTTGCCAATAAAAATCCAGTGAGAAAAATTATCAAGGAAAAAAGAGTGCATTATAAGTCACTGCCCTATTGAAAATATTGTTTAAGATCTAAATTGGTGTAATCCAATCTTATGAATAATCTTCTCAAACGTTGATATAGGAAGTGTTTTTGTGAATAAATCTGCTCGATTATCACTTGAACAGATTTATCGAACATCAATATCGCCATTCTTTTGAAGATCATGAGTGAAATAGAGTTTTTGTAAAATGTGCTTTATTCTATCTCCTTTGATGTATCATCCTTTCAATTGAACTATACAAGTCACATTATCTTCATACAATCTTGTTAGAATCTTTTTATTAGAATCCAAACTGCATACCTCTTGAATATGTTGAGTCACTGAATTTAGTCAAACACATTCTCGACTTGCCTCATGAATTGCTATTATTTTTGTATGATTTGAAGAAGTAGCAACTATAGTTTGCTTTGTTGAATGCCAAGATAAAGCCATACCACTATAATTGAATAAATAGCTAGTTTGAATTTGAGCCTTGTATGGATCAAATAAAAATCTTGCATCTACATAACCAATTAGTTTTAATCTAGACTCATGTGAATAAAATAATCCTATGCATTTGTTCCTTGAAAATAACGAAATATATGTTTAATTCCAATCAATACCTTCTGGTTGGAGAAGAATTATACTTTATTAATAGACTTATAAAAAAAACTATATCAAGACCTATATTATTAGCAAGATGATTAAAGCATCAATTGCACTAAGATATGATGCTTTAAGATCAATAAATTCTTCATTATTATCAAGAGGTCAATAAAGATTCTTATTAGCATCAAGTGATTGAACAACCACTGGAGTACTCAATGGATGTGATTTATCCATGTAAAATTCTTTAAGGACCTTTCTGATGTAATTTGATTGAAGAATAAATATATTTCATCATTTAAATGCTACGCCAAGACAAAACTTTATTTTTCTAAGATCTTTCATTTCAAACTTCTTTTTCAAATACTCAGCTTTCTTTAAAAGCTCTTCATAAGTTCTGGTATTGTCTAAATCATCAATATAAACTACAATTATAGCAAACTCATATTCATATTTATTAAAAGCACAAAAGTAGATAGAATCATTTTTATGTCCTTTTAATAAATATTGTAACTCATTCATCTAGATTACCTTAATTCATATAAACATCTTTGTAATTTAATTGACTGCATTTCTCACAAATTCAAATTTATGCTTTAGGCATCTTGAATCCTTGGAGATTTTCATACTCAATTGTGTAATAGAATGTGACTAAATCTATTATGACAATATTTGTAAAAACCTCAGTGTTATAAATTATGCTTTATATTTACAACCTCAAATTGCTCATTTTCTTGGCACAACTTTACATTTGCACCTTATTAGCTTCACATCTTCTAGGTGTTTCATTGGCTTAACACCTTTAGGCTGTTTATTCACTTTGTAAATATATTTAAAGTTTGTGTCCCTATCTAAATTGCGTCGTTTCTCTTTTTTTTTTACCAAATAATCATATATCATTCCTTTCTAAATAGAAATTCAAAATCCTCATTATCTTTCATAATATTGAATGCAATATTGTATAAAAGAATGTTAACAACTATTTCCCTTTTGATTCCATCTTTTGCATTAGAGATATAATCAATTAAAATCTCTTTATTTCCACAAATTTTAGATATCTAAACTTCTTCCAAAAGTTTGTCACTAATATCTCAAATCTCTTCAGTAATATTTGACTCTTCAATAAGATCATTTTATTTATTTGTTCATTTTCTTTTACGGATTTTTGAATTTGGAACCAATAGTTTAATCATACTTCAAGCATGTTCTAGATTCATTTGATATATAATATAGTGATTGTCCTCCTAGGATATCTATTTGGATTAGAGCATTATAACTAATGTATAACATTTATTTTCTCTTTGGGTTAGTAATATAATTGGTAATTGATTTGCTATAATTTATAAATCAATCATCCTTTGAACTTCAAATTCATATTACTTTATGTGAAGATCAAAATGATTGTATTATGTCTATAGCTACATATTTTCTCCCCCTAATATTGGGAATATAAAATTTATACCTATACTTATATTCTTAACCTCTTATGAAAGCGTATCTTTGTGCATTATGGTGGAGTAATAGAAACATGTATTGCATATTTAAATTTTTTAGATATATATATATATATATATATATATAAAGATGAATTTGGACCAAAGCCAATTACAAAGGGGAGATGTAATGAAAATTTGTTGGCTTGATGCAAACAAGTCTTGCAATATGTAAAGTTTGCAAGTCCCTTAAGATATAAAGAGTCTTGTTCTCTTAAACAATAATATAGCTAACAATTTTGGATATTAAAATAAATTATTTCAGATAAATCATTTTATGTATGAACATATTTCAAGATGTTGAATAATTATTCCAATTAATACAATAATCATTAAAGGCTTTATATGTAAATTCACCTACATTATCAAAATGTATTGTCTTATTACATAATTAGGAAATTACGCTCAAAGTCAAATTATTTGAACAAGCAGTCTTGTAAACGATATCTAGCGAGTTGGTTGATAACAAGCACACATGTGACCATATTGTTAAAACATCAATTAAATAAAATATGTAAATGGTTTACATATGTCAACTTGTCTTGTTTCCAAAAATGTTGTAAATTCATTCCAACTTTAGCAGGTGATGACCTTCTAATTAAATTACCTTGAGAATAAGAAATTCATTAGTTTAAAGAATCTTAATGGATGATAATGTGAATTTTCAATAATTTTTTGCTTCATTGTTGCTAATCGTGAAAAATAGTGCAAATATTTTTATTAATGAACTTCTGGTTCATTATAGCATGTGTTTCGATTTATATATGCGTAGTACAAATCGAAAAAAATGATAGTAATTTTTTCAATACATTTTTCTTCCTTAAGACAACAATTGTAATATAAAGAATATATAATATCCTTTTCATTTAATTTCTCAATGTGGTATACATTTCATCGTATATCTTTAAAATTTAGTAAGTTTCTTCAAGACTTAATGAACAACAATGCATCATTTATAACTATCTATGTTTCTCCTAGTAAAATTATCTTTTCTAGAGCTTTCAATCAATTTGTACTATCAAATATTGTATTAACATAATTTTTATCAATCATTAATTGGAAAAAATATTTTCTATAAGAACGGTGTGCATTTTTACTCTCTCCTCGAGACACAAATATTTAATAGTGATTTTTGGATCCGACTAAAGATTGATGAATGTCTATACTGTCAGAAAAATTGAAAATAATTTTTATTTTATTTTTGTAGACATTGTCATCACCAATCAAATAATCAATTTTTCCTTCATGATGTTCAAAGAAATCTACCACATTTAAATGTGTTACATTATAAGTATCATGGTTGAAAGCATCATTCTCATAAATAAAATTTGCTTCAATATTTTTTTCTTTCTTTTTGAGTGAGGCTTGATAAAGTTCTATATAATATTTGGATGTATGATAGGTATGCGACCAATGTCTTTCTATACTATATCAATGACATATTTTTTGAATTTTTTGATTTCTTATTATGTTATCCTTTCTTTTCATTATTCTCCAACTTATTATGGTAAGAAGTAATCTTGTGATTATTAATCACCAAGATTGCAATAATTAGTTTAACTTCTTCCACGATCATGATTATAATTGCATCCTCTTTCACACCCTAAACCTTTTACTTGTTATTGTTTTAGGGAATGGAATACAATTACTTGGGTGGGCTTCATGATTTTTCATCAAAAGCTCGTTATTTTGTTTAACCACAAGAAGATATAAAACCAATTTAGAATATTTTTTTTCAAGTTTATTTTTCTTTGGTATTGCTACTTCAAGAACACATTTGAGACTTGAAATGATATTAATATATTCTTTTTCATAAATATTAACAAAATGGAGTAGAAAAATAAGAAAATTATATAATACAAAAAAGAAAGAATATTCAATATTAACAAAAATAAAAGATATAGAAGAATTTAACTTAAATTTATTAGGAAAATAGATCAAAAGCATCAAGTAGGCACAGGAGAATTTTCAAATTTTTCCTGAGTTCAAATCATTTTGTTTGTAAATTAATTCATAAAATTTGTATAATTCAAATAAACTTAAAAGTAATAATTTGAATTTAATCTCCAAGTAATTTCATGAGCTCTCCGATAGTCGTTGTGATCAAGTCTTCTGGATTGTTTTTGGACAACTCCTTCAAATTTGATCTTTAATATCAATGGTGATTCATACAAACTAATTTGATTTGAAGCCTCCACCAATATTCATACAAAAGGTAGAGTAGAAAATCAAATCCTTATCTTAAGAATTGCTAGCTCTCTGAGGAATAGCAAATTTACTCAGTTAGAGTTGGTGTTTGAATATAGAAAGTAGAAGAGAAAAGGGATCACACTGAGAGAGTATTTAGGTGTACAACACATATATTAAGGTTAATGTGTTATGTTATGAAGGTTTAGGATCTTTCTTCTTTAAATAGAATAGATTAGAGCATAATTATGAGTGATGCACAAGCCAGGGTTGCCTTACTTGTGTCGCCACTTTTCCAAGTGGTTAGGCTGCACTACTAAGGTTAATTTTCTAAGGTTGTGTTATCCTCTTGGCCTAAGGAGTGTCATAATGAGTCCAAACTCATAAACTCTCATGTGCCCACTCTTTAGTGTCCAATAAGTCCAAACTCCTTTCTTAGGTTACTATGAGTCCAAAATTATAAACTCTCTTATACAATCATAATTCGTAAATTGTTTTAATTTATTAATTAAAATAACTTTCTAAGTGAGAAACTATTCCTTCACTTATAATCTCCTTCAGAGTTAATATAAATGTTTCTATAACATTAGAAATTTGCCACTATTTAATAATTGTAATCTCTAGTAGAATTATTAAATCATTAATTAATTAACACTTTTAATCATATTAGAACACTTAATTAATCATTTCAAATTTTCAAGATGTTCACTAATTCAATACTTGAATTCAAAATACTTTGCATCCTAACTTTTCTTTTAACTTTGGATCAAAGAGATTCCATTGTGTGTGACCCATTATGTTTCCATCCATGTTGGCACAGAGTTTATTTACAAACTTCTACAAGTTTAATTAAATTAAAACTCTTTTCAATTCGAATACAATTTTCCTAAATTTTTCAAATAAATTCATAGATAATGATTGACTTCTTATAAAGCATCATAACCATTCAAATGCTAGGAATAGAATTTTGGAAATCAAAACCTTTCATGACAAGGTGGTAATGTGTAATTCAATCTTTTCATCTCTTAATATTCAAATTGGACTTAGGGTATGGTTCAAGTTTTAATTTTAATTTGAACGTCCAATTATAGGTACATGTTTGACTATGTGCTATCTCATAATTGATTATATATAAAACTCTTTTTTTTTATACCAAGAAGGACGAGTATCATAATGCACCCAACAATTATTCATACCTACTATTTAAGAGTATAAGTTTATTATAATATCAAAGTACAAAACTCCATATATAAGATATTGTGTTGATCTTAAGTTTAAGGATCATTTACACCACCTTTTATATAAGAAGTCCATTGATATATAGTAACATTCCATATGGTTTCTCATGAAGGGTCAATCTAGTCATACGCTCTATAATATATATACTCATACTCTTGTCCAAATATCAACACATCTATAGTGTATGAGATTAGTGCATTCTTCTAGAAGAATTTGACATGACATATATTTGTTTAGTTATGAATAATTGATATCTTGCTTTTTCAATAATTCAATAATAAAAAATATTTAGAAATATAAGTATATGTATAAATTATCTCACAATTACAATCCTAATTGTAGTTAATTTATACAAAATTATATTTCAAGGACTTTATCTAATATATTATACATATATTAAAACTAAATTGATAAATAAGCCAAACATTATGTTTATTAAATATGCTAAGATATATGGTTTCTATATCATTATAACTAATTATCTCTAGGTCATCTATATTAACAAAATTTTCCCCCTTCCACCTCAATTTTCAGTTTATAACTAGAACCCTGATAAGTCCTTGAATTAGGAAATTCATACGTTCTCTGTCTCATGATGAATTATTATCGCAAATATTAAATTATAAATAAACAAATTAATTAATAAATAATCTTTTTAAAACTTAATATCAATAATCAAGAAAAGATTGAGATATTGACAAAATGGATACTCGTCTTTTCTTATCCAATGCACCAAAGTGTTTGTTATTTCAAATTGTAGCATTATAAAGACACAGTATTATAATGTTTAATTATTCAATGGAATATTATAAAATAATTTCAATTAAGGTTCATGGTGTGAAAAACAACTTGATTAGAGTTTAATAAAAATAAGAAATTCGATAAATAAATTAAATTCATTAGCATAAAAAACCCAAAACCACTAGAACTTGAAAATCTCACTTTTGGTCACTCGATTAAAAAATCGTGGATCATACATTGAATAATAAATAAATAAATATAACTTTTACTACTAAAATAATATTTAATCCCACTCTTAGAACTTTGAAATCCTTAACTAAAAATATTGAACTTTAAATGCATAAAAAAGTGAATATAAAAATAATATTAAATAAAATAATATCTTTATTTTCCATCTCATTTATTTTAGGGAATAGAATATAAAAATAATCTAAATGCTTCATATTCACTTTTGGTAATGAAATATCAAAATCTTTAGGAATTATTATATTAATTTCAGTTTATACGATATCAAAATTTTGTATAAACAAGATATTCACTTTAGAAAATTGAATATCAAAGTTCTTTGGATGCTATCACATTTACTTCTAAGAACGGATTATAAACTTTTAGGAATATCTAGGTTTTAATCAATATTTTATTTTATATGTAGCCATAAATATAAAATAATAGAATATTTTATGCCTCTTCTTATTGGTACTTCGAGACTAATTAGATATGAAAGTAATTTAGAATATTTAATTTTCTATAGTATTTATTTCCATCTTTATAAATTATTACACTAACTTTAGGTAATCAAAAATCAAAATGAGAAAATGAAATTATCAATTAAAATAAGAAAAATAGTTTACACCATGCATAATAGCATTAAGAATAAAGAGTTAAAAAAAAATTCTAATTACAAGTTAATAACGAATTGGAAAAGTGCGGTCAAAATTTTTTATTATGAACATAAAATTTCATATTTCCAAAATCCGCAAAGACATGATATACCATGTGGATGAGAAAATTAGTATCAAGAAATGCATAAGTTGACAAACAGAAAATGTTATGTGTTACATTCTTCTCCTAGATTTATGAGGATAATGAATAATTATGTAAAAAAAATCTCTTTACACAAGTCAATAAAGAATGGGAAAGTTCTTTCATATAACTAAAACATAGCGCATTAGGTTTATTATTTGTTTCCTTTTGCAAAATTAATTTGGAGCAAATTGTATATCAATAAAAATAACAAATAACACACTAAGAGTAAATAGTATAATATAACATATAAATCATGTCGTAAAAAGATGAATTCAATTGAAAATTTTCCCCCTTTTTTTTTACCTAAACCTAAAAACTCAAAATGAAAGAATTTGTGCTGATAACTAGTTATGAAAGTAAAACAATAATACAAAAGAGACAGACGAAAAGAATAAAAATAATATAAAGGGAATTTTCTTTTATTCACAATTATGTAGAATCCTTGTTACATCCATCTATATAAAGGGCTTCAAGTCCCAAGAGAGAAGTAGAGATAGATCCAACTAGAATAATAATCTATAAATCAATAAAAGGATCTAATAGAAATTTACATAAATATAATATTTATAACAACTTGATCATTTTTTCTTTACCAATTTTACTATTGTTTCATTTTATCTTTTGCTTTTACTTTCATTCTTGTATCATCTAACAAAAAAATTGGACCTTATTTTCAACCCAAATTTACCAAAAAGTGTGTAAAGAATATGTAAAACTCAATGAATGAATTTATCTTTTTTCTATCTACTATTAATTAACTATTCCTATATCCTATCCCACCTAAAGGATGAGCATTCTAACATCCCAATACAAATAACATGGATTTGAATTAAGATTTATCCTTTTTGTATAAGAAAATTTTTTACTTCACACTATTGTACTTATTGCTTACTTATTTCCTCTCATAAATTAGTGGATCTAGAATTTTAGAACCCACAAGTTTATCAAAGGATATTGGTGAAATGTATTTGGCTTCTCTAAGGTCCAAAATGCACTTCAAAGGATAAAGTGGATTACCATAATTATTAGTGAGAAAATTAATGACTCAGAATTTAATAAATAATAAGTAACTGAAAAAGTAATTTTTCAACTTGTAATTATTTACTACCTTATTTTTTTTCACCAACTGTTAAAATTATTCTTTTTACCATTTAAAATGCACTGACACCTTAGCAAAGTCAAATCATAGGTGAAAGAGTAATAGGTGCAAAGGATTGAGTTAGTTTGGTTGTCTATACCAATGTTTTAAAAACAAACGAAGCCATCTAACTGTTAACAGTTGTGCGATCCGGTCTGAATTGATCTAAAAATCATTTTAGGGATAGTTTGAATCGATGTGAATCAATTTAAAAAAAAAACTAAAAGCTTGGACCAATTTTCAAAAAACATTCAAGCTAATTTTTTTTTCCTTTTAAACTTCTTTTGGCTTGATAATCTAGTGATACATTCTCAGAAATCTTAACATTCTTAGGAAGTGATTTCTAGGAATGTTATAATACCATGTTTGGTTTAATTAAAAAAATTCATAGGAATGTTATAATATTATGTTTTAATCAATTTATACAATTTTAAAAATATTGTTAAATTATCAAAAAATGTTCTCATTATAATCAGTTAAGGGTGGTACATAATGGTCAATGGTGGAAGTTGGTGGTGGTTAATGACAGTGGGTGGTAGTCAATGATAATGGTTAATGGTCAACGACAAAAGGTGGTAGTAGGGAGTGTTCAATAACGGTTGGTAGCAGTAGATAATAATCAACAATGGTAGATAGTGGGTTGGAGGCAATAGTGCATGACAATGGGCAATAAGCTATACTGGGTGGTGGATGGTGGTTAACAATAATTGTAGGCAATAATCAATAGGGTGGGAGGTGGTGGTAAATAGTGGTGGGCAATAGTTAATAATAATAATAGGTGATTAACGATGGTAAATAATGATGGATGAAAGTAGTAAGACATTAATAAAAAGGTGTGCAAAATAATATTTTTATATAATTAAAATATTTTTATGTTATGGGAAAGTAAAATATCCACCCATAAGAATATTTTATGATAATATTAGATTAAAAATATTATTGAATTCCAAATAAATTTTTTTAAATTTTAAGCAAAATATGAAAATCTAATATTCTTTTAAGATATTTCACATTCCCTTCAAATATTTCTGAGAAAGTGAAAAAGAATTTGCAAAGAATCTCCACCCATGCGGAACAAAAACTTATGAAATATCGAATTTAACACCTAAACTATGCCTTTTATGATTAACTATATGTTCTAGTTTTTACTCTGGTTTGTACAAGTCTTTCTTTTAGCCCCTTCACACTTATTGGAACCAAAAGAATATGATGTTGGAACCAAAAGAATAAAAAGAAGAATTTTAGAGAAAAATACAAGAAAAGATAAATTTATTTATCACGACTTTAACTCAATACACAAAGAAGCACTCTATCTAATCTCACAAGCTTGCTAGCTTATTTCTCTTCCTCACCTTTTGATTGCGTTACAAAACTTGAAACAAACTATATTTATAAGCAAAACTAACCTAATAAAATAAGGAAAAAACTCTTCAACTTTATCCTAATAAATCAACATTATCTTCACAAAAAATAAAGACTTAAAATTTTATCCTAACAAATTAACCCTATTTATCCTTTTTATTTTTAAAATCCAATTTAGATTATTTTTAACAGCCTCCATTAAATTTGATTTTGAAATAACAACGAGCATTATCTTCAGTTTTTTGAACACATCTGTCTTCAGTGGTTTTGTCAGAATGTCTGTAACTTGATCTTCAGACTTACAAAATTCTAGTTCAATTTCACCATTTTTTACTAACTCATGAATATAATGATACTTGATGCCAATA
>JANHAO010014345.1:0-15369 GCA_026873985.1 Saraca asoca | reverse complement strand
GCCTTTTAAAGCCGTGAGGGGAGGAAGGCTCGTTGGACGAGTACTGGCCCCAAAGCGGACAATATCGGTGCGTGGACCTTAGAGATATATCTAGCCTTAAGAGGTTATTATCTGCTGTCAATCTTAAAGGAATAGATAATACCTTTAGGATACCCAAACCAAGTTATTCAAAAATATTTCAAGAGGAAAAGAACTAGTTGAAGATGAAGAAATTGAATGTTCTTTATCTCCATCTTGCTTTACAATGATCAATGATTATCCACATGTCAAATGAATATAGACCAAAAGAAAAATTTTTCTGATTTCAAAATTGACATGAAATCTATGAAAGAAGACTTTTACTTAGAGGAAAATGCTCCTCAAAGAGAATGGTTTCTTTCATATTTTCAAAGAAAAGATTTGGACCAAATTCATGACAAATGGATGAACTTTATAAAGGAGTTTAAAACAAATGTTCCATTTTTTGATTGGTTTGAGGTATATGCCTTAGGAAAATTAGAAATGAATTATCCTTTTGATAATTTAGTTAGTGTTACCATTAGGACTATCCAAACCCAAATAACTTCCAAAGGAGATATGATAGTTTCTAAACATTCATCTCCACCTCCAACTTTAGATCAACCAATCATTAATAAATCTATCTAATAGGAGAAACCTCTAGCTCAGGTAGTACTACTAAGCAAATAGATCAACTCAACTTAATAAGTCTCATAAGTTAGATTTGACAAATAAAATAGAAATAGCTAAGACTAATGTCTTACATCACAAATTAGAAAATCATGTAGTTATCCTTGAGTCGCCCTTAGGACATCTTCAAAAAACTCTGAAGATAAAACCCAAGTTCAAGAGACTAGCCAAATCCAGGAAGTTGATTACTATTCTTCCTGCAAATCTTCTTCAAACTTACTTGAAAATCAAAATGTTTTAAATGTTCTCATAGCAGTACAAGATTTTCTTTTTGATGTTATTTGTAAATTGCCAGATGATGTTAAAAATAAAAATTATCTAAAAGAATTTCAAAAAATTATTGAAAAACCAAAATTTCCAAAAGCTTTAAAACCACCCATTCTGTACAAATACAATTTCAAAAATATTTTAGATAGATTTAAATCAGAAGAAGATGAACATGTCACTTTAAGGGATCTTCAGTCTGAAATAAATTTTTTCAAAGAAGAAGTAAAGGTTTTAAAAGCCTAACAAAATCATTTACAATAAATGATTTCTAATCTCAAAAAGGGCAAAAATAAGGTTAAAGAAGATGAGAATGAAAACATCAATAGGAATGATGTTCTCAGTCTCACTTCCTCTTTGCAAATGCAAAAGTGTTTAGAAGGATCAAACTTCACAAAAAAGGCCTTCCATGTTTGATCCATTTGCATTTTAGGTAGATTACAAATCTACCAAAGATGTCTTACAAATCATATCTATTTTCAAATAATTTTGCCAATTTTCAGAAAGATTTCCAAAGATTTGTTGGATGTTTGAATTACATCCCTAATTTCTTTAAAAATTTAATCAATTATTTCTAATTTATTTTCAAATCTCAATTTATCAAAGTTATCTATTGAAGGAATAAAGAAACTAGGATAAAAACTAGTTTTCAAGTTCCTTAAATGAAACCAGGTTTATGACTTGAAATTGCCATAACCAAATGATTTCCGAAATTTAAATTTTTTTGTCAACAAATATAAAACAAAAAGAATTATCTTAATCGATACGGGTTTAATGGTACTTATTAACCATATCAGTAAAGATAATCTTCAAATTATTTCTCATTCTAGAATTATTTGCAGGACTGGTATAATACCTTATATTTTCAAAATAAAAGTTTGTTACATACTTGGTTATTCTTCTTTCAATCAAAATACCAAGTATAAATTTCTAAGTTAAATCTTTACCTGATAGAATATTTTCGATCCTTTACCAAAAATTTTTCCAAAGTGAAGTCAACGAAGAATGGGAACTTCTCCAATTTTGCTTTGACATTTTTGGGAATTTTCCTATTTCACCCAAAATTTCTCTCAAAAATCGGTTTACTTTGGACATACTTATCAAAATACCAGTATGCTAAAGAAAACCAATTTTTCAAAATTAGTTTATGAAATAATTTTACAGTTAAGGTAGACTACAGATCTACCAGAATTGTTTTTACAAATTATTTTCAAAGTAATTATTAGAGATTTCTTAAATATTTAACTTATATATCTAATATCTTTTAAAATTCTTTAAATTTGATTTATCAAGATTTACATTTTGGGTAGATTATGAATCTGCCTAAGATATTTTTGATGAAACTTTACAAATCCTATGTTTTGGGTCTTTTCCTAGAACATTGGTCAGTATTTCAAATATTAGAACATTTTGTTCTTACAAAAATGAAAAAGATTTCTTTTTTTTTTTTCAGATCAAATTTAGATTTAAAAGATGTTTGACTCACATCTCTAATTTCTTTTCAAATTTTTCAGAACAACTTTCAAATTGATTTTATCAAAGTTTTCAAAATCTTATCAATTTTCAAAATTAATTTGATCACTTTTGATCAAAGAATCTTCAAATCAAATTCCCATTTTAAAATTAACTTTATTAGTTTTTAATTGAAATTATCAAATAATTTTCTCTTTTAAACTCGTAACTTACAGTTCTTTTTGCAAGGGGAAATAGGGTTAATAGAGAATTCAAATAAATAGTCTATCTCCAAGCTCTATATGAGAAAAGAAAAAGAGAGATAAAATTAAGAGTCTGTCTCCAGGCTCTATGTGAGAAAGGAAAAAGAGAGTCTGCCTTTAGACTCTAAAGAAAATTCAAATTAAGTGTCTGCAAATATAATTTATTATTAAAATTTGAATAGAAAACTTACAAATTGGACAACACTCCAGATTGTTCTAGAGAGTGCTTAGAAGAAAAGAGCATTTCTCTAATTTTTGGATGCCCCATCATTGAGACCGAGGGTCTATTTATAAGAAATTTTATATTCTATTATTTGCTACAGGTTTTGGCCTCATGAGGCTACAGTGACTTGCTATAGTAAATTAATTTGAAAGTTACTTGCTATTCTAAAAATATTCCAATTCCTTTGGCTGGCTGTTAGCTTTTCTCTGAAACAATTCTAATTCTTTTGATAGGCCTTTTAATTTGCATTTGCATTTGGTTGCCATTTGAATTTTATTTGCCGACACTTTGTCTTCTTTCTGCTGACATTTGAATTTATATTTGAATTTGTCTTTCATTTTCATTGATCAGTCATCACTGAGATCAATCCCAAAACAATCATCTTTATTTGTTTGGGTATAATCTTTTGCTGCTTCTAAGTCATTAGAAGCACAAGATTATGCTTTTTTAGTATTTGTAAGTTGTTGGAGGATTTCTTGTAATTTTAATACATATTCATGTTTGGAAGAGATTGAAGTTAGGGAAGGTGCAATTTGTGATTTGTTTAGGAGGAATTGTTGGCTTCCTTCCTTTGCATTTTTGTGAAAGTGTGGATTTTCTTGAAACCATTTTTGGATTTCATAAGTATGTTTAAAAATAAATTAAATAAATATACATAAATATTTAATATTTGTTATATACAGAAATTAGCCTCACAAGGACGAACCTTCGAGTACAACGAAGACCAAGCCCTACCTCGCTCGTCGCATCACAACGATGCCGCGAGGAGGTTCGGACACATCCTATGAGACAATCTCCCCCACGAGGGACGAACCAGCGAAGAAGTCACAAGACTGAATCGTTAGGTGATTGGCCACTCCGCTTGAGATTGCCTTCTCGCTACAACAATGCTCACCATAGCAAAACCTGTGACACCTTCAAGCCATAAACCCCCTGCCCGGGGTATCGAGCAATAGACACAAGTCCACCGCCAGCCTAAAGGAACCACTCAGCAGCCTATTTTCTGCAACAACCAAATTGTAGCCCCCCTTCACTATCTTTTCTCATTTATTATTTGATATAATACAACTGTAGCTTGTAATTAATACATGTAACCCCTCATTCCTCTACAAATAGGCTTACATTGTTAGTAAGATAGGAAGGAACATTGTAAGCAGAAACTTTGCAAATTACTCTATATTAATAAAACTTCCGCCGTGGACGTAGGGTCCGGTACCACCCGGATTTGGCTGAACCACATTAAACTGATTGTCTTCTTCCCCCTTCAGTCTCTTGGTCCTTTGTCTTCTGTGCTTCAGGAACAGTATTGGATCCTAGAACTCCTCTCCGTTGGCAGAAGTTCGGGTCTTCCATATCAACTAAATTTTACCGTCAACATTTTGGCACCGTCTATGGGGATCCATCTGCTTTCTGAAGTTTCTATTTCAGCCTAATCATGGCCAGAGGAAGAACGACTCGGAGTTCCATAGCTCCAGCTTCTCAACACACTATTGCACCCGAAACTCAAGAAGTACAAACACCCGATCAGTCCTGATCAGCACTTGAAAACACAGTCAAAGAATTGGTCGAGACTATCAAAGTGCTTGCTCAGGCACAAGCACAAAATGCCTAAAGACAAGAAGAAGTCATAGCTCAACTCCAACAGCTTCATGAAGAAGCTCAGAGGGAAGTCTGCGATGATTTCGATAGCCAGTAATCGGGGGACTCGTAGCGAGTAAAAAGCTCTATCCCTTATCATGAAGGGCAATGACTGGTGATGGAAGAAGTTCTCCAAAGGCTGAAACAGCTGGAGGAGCACCCTCAACATCAAAGCAATCATCCTCGCTATGAGGAGACCTCGCCATTTTCTATGGAAGTCGAGAAGCAACCTCTTCTGCAGAAGATCAAAGTGACCGCAATCCCATTGTATGACGGGAACAGCGACCCGAGCGATCACTTGGACGCGTTCAATACTCAAGTGGACCTCCAGATGATCGACCCTCCACTGAAGTGTCGTGTCTTCCCCACCACGCTAAGGGCGATACCTCGTGCCTGGTTCAGATGCCTCCTTTTGCACAGCATCGGCAACTGGGAAGAGTGTCAAAGGAAGTTTGTTAACTAATATCGGGCACTAAAGAGACAACTCGTACCTCCTTGCCACCTTGCAATAATTTTTCAGTGCAAGGATGAGTCGCTCAAAGACTATCTTGCTCGGTTTAGGCACAAGACCAACTCTGTGGAAAACCCTTTGGAAGAAAGTGTTCTAACAACCATCTCAACAGGACTTCATAAAGATGGTAAGCTATATAGGAGCCTCTACAAGTCCCCCACTTGAGACCTCACCGAATTTTATGATTGGGTGACTAAGCAAATAAGATGGGAAGAAAACTTCGGAATGGAAGAACCCAAGCATAAAGTGGGCCATAACGGCCCCATCGCGAGCAAAAAGAGGGGTAGCGAGAGTTACAACAACCTCACTCCTCATCTCGCAAAGAAGGTAAAACCTCAGCAGCCCAAAGCTCACTTCGAGAGCTATAGCATCCTGTCAGACACTCAGGACAGAATCTTTGCCGCAGAAAGGCCTAACAAGGACTTCGAGAAACCTCGACCGTTAAGGGCATCCCCTAAATCCAGAGACTAAAGCAGATTTTGTGCTTATCACATTGAGGCTGGACATACCACCTCAGAGTGCCGGATGCTAAGAGATGCCATAGAAGACCTCATCAGAAGGGGCTGATTACAGGATTATGTGGTAAGACTATCGGGACAATGCGCTCAGCAAGATCAGCGAGTTTCACCCAATGGCCTAAGCCCTCCATCAGGACCATATTCTAATCTTGTAATTTTTCAAAGGCACTTGGCTGCGCCAACTATTGCACATTGAATCAATGAAAATTGTCGATTGGCTAAAGCATTATGTAGACAGAAGTCTTTTCTTTATCTCCACATACTTGCTACAACGAACGATTTTCACCTCGCTACAGCATCGTTCCACCAACATTATCTCAAATGAGTCAAACAAAATACAATCGAGGGTGAGACGGCCCTTGAGCCTACCTCGTAGCGCTTGAGGGTGAGAAGGCCCTTGAGCCTACCTCAAGGCTTCAAAAATGATAACAAATAAAAATAAAATTGAGGGTGAGATGGCCCTTGAGCCCACCTCGAGGCTCCGAAAACGATAACAAACAAAAACAAAATCGAGGGTAAGACGGCCCTTGAGCCTACCTCGTGATTACGAAAACTAAAAACTCAGCGAATAGTTTTCACCTCGCCATTATTGAAATGAAATCATCATGACCATCCGTAGCTCTCATGCGGACGAGTTTCTCGCAGCTTTCATGCAAATGAATTCTCATAACTCTCATGTGGACATATCTCTCAAAACGAGATCTCTCAAGCGCAGCTTACTCATGATTTCTCTCTCTCGCATTAAGTCAAGCAGTCAGAGAAATGATGAAAGTATAGCTGACTAGCTAAAAGAAGAAATTTTCATTAAATTGTCATAAGCTTACATACAACAATGCGTGAAGCATTCATTACAGTTTCTGAAAAGGAGAGGAACTCATCCCGCGTACAGACCTCAACAAGCGAGGTGACGGTACATCAGGGAAAAAAGACTAAACGCTTGGCACTATAAAAAAAAAACAACCAAAAAGTCAATTACCAGTCGTCAGGCTCACAGAAGAGCAGTAGCCCCAAAGTTCCTCCTGCTTATTCCTCCAGCTCGTCCTTTTGAGCCAGACGCAGAGCAATTCAAAAAGTTGTAAAAAATTAGCTGGCCAAGTAGCAGCGCCACAAGCAACGGCTGGAAGAGGTGGCCAGAAGACACCGTGAGGAGCTTGTAGGAGCCTGCCAGGTAGATTCTGTGCCAGAGCTACATGCAATGGGCTATCCACGTCTCCTGCCACCCTGCAATAGGCCATCCATGTCTCATCAAACTTTGTTGGAAGCCAAGACACCAAAACACAGGGGGCTCTTCAGTCTCCTCTATTAAGTTTTCTGGGATGAAGGAAAGAATGCCCCAAGTTATAAATAGACCTGCTCAGCCTTTCGAAGAATGCAGAGAAAATCTGATCTGATCTTCATCCAACGGCCCGGAACAAGCGGTAATGCCATGCCAACAGCCAAAAATGGCAAACAGGGAAAGGTATGGCCTAAAGCAGAACGAAAAGACATGTGACATAACACTTCAGTCAAAGAAGGACACTGGCTGAAGATATGAATCAAGCCTCGGAAATATGCAACCCCCGGTCGGCAAAGCAAACCGAGAGTTGGGGGGCTTATGTTGTATACAGAAATTAGCCTCGCAAGGACAAACCTTCGAGTACAACGAAGACTAAGCCCTACTTCACTCGTCGCATCACAACGACACCGCAAGGAGGTTCAGACACATCCTATGAGACATTCTCCCCCACGAGGGACGAACCAGCGAAGAAGTCACAAGACTGAATCGTCAGGTGATCGGCCACTCCGCTTGAGATCGCCTTCTCACTACAACAATGCTCACCATAGCAAAACTTGCGACGCCTTCAAGTCATAAACCCCATGCCCAGGGTATCAAGCTACAGACACAAGTCCACCGCCAACCTAAGGGGACCACTCAGCAGCCTATTTTCTGCAATAGTCAGATTGTAGTCCCCTTCACTGTCTTTTCTCATTTATTATTTGATGTAATACAACTGTAACTTGTAATTAATACATGTAACCCTTCCTTCATCTATAAATAGGCTTACATTGTTAGTAAGAGGGGAGAGAACAATCTTGTAAGCAGAAACTTTACAAATTACTTCATATTAATAAAACTTCCGCCGTGAACTTAGGGTCTGGTACCTCCCGAATTTGGCTGAATCACGTTAAACTGATTGTCTTCTTCCCCCTTCAATCTCTTGGTCCTTTGTCTTTTGTGTTTCAGGAACAGTATTGGATCTCAGAACTCCTCTCCATTGGCAGAAGTTTGAGTCTTCTATATCAACCGAATTTCACCGTCAATAATATTTAAACATGGTTAAATATCCAACTTCTTTGGGATTAATAAAATTCTAAAAGTTATTATTAATTTTTTGTTTTCTATTTTTTAAAAATAAATAAAAATTTATAATTCTATATGTTTTCATGGTTTTTCCTTTTCAAATTTTCAATAAATTAATTCTCTCAAAGAAACAAAACCCCTAAAAAAAAGAATTTTTTTTCATGTGATTTATTTTGTTAGTTGAAAAAAACAGAGAGTTCAATTACTTAAATTAACAGAATATGTAAGATGAGAGCTTTTCAAGTTTGTTTTGTTATACATCCTGAATTAGTTTACTTAAATTAAGAAAATTATAATTTATTTAATTTTTATGTTATATTTTAATATACATGTCACAATTTTGTTAAGTCATGTCAATTTTTTATGATTAATTCAACATATAATTAACATAATGATATAATTCATTTAAATTAAAATACTGAATGATGACATTAGAAACATTCATCTTAAAACATGAAATTAAAATAAATTTATTTCTTTTCGCGATGAAAACAAATTATTATTTTTTCTTTGTTTTTGTGCATCTTGAAAATATTTAAAGCACTTCTTCGTGTAATTTATTCAAGAAAGGAAAAAGGGAAGAAAAAGTAAAATATGATAATTAATTGCTGTACATTTTCAGACGCCAAATTAATAATTGTAGTTGTAGTTAACTCAAATGGCAAGTTCTGCTTCTGAGTAAAAAAGCTTGCGACTTTGCGCCAAATGTTGTGATCAACGACGGACTTCAGGGGGCTCTGGGTTTTGGAGACATCGAACCGCCGTGCCGGAGGGGTTGAGTGGCTATCAACTCCGGCTCCAGCCCCCATTTATTCCTCTCTCTACTAGTGGCTACTCCTCTCTCTCTCTCTCTCTCTCCCTCTCTCTGTCTCTCTATCGCTGCAACTGTGAGTAGCTCTCGATGAAGACGACTTTGAAGGTTTAATTCACTCTCACCTGCTGTGCTCTGCTATTGGTTTCTCTTCTACGTGAGTTGAAGACGCTTAAGTTATAGTGTGTAAGTTTCGAAGCCTAATTTAAAGCTCAAATTTTCACCTTCTTATTCTGTCATTATTTATGGATCATTTTTGCCGTGATTTCCCAATATCAATTGTAGTTACTTTGGTTTGTCAGCTGTTATTTTGTGTTTAAGAACATTGCTACCTTACTTGAGGCTCACTGCTTCAGTACTGCGGCGGGTGATTGAATTTTGTTTATTTAACTGCTTTATTCTCTTGCACTTAGGCTTTAGGTTATTTGCATTGCATTTGATCAAAATGTTAAATTATCAAGAGGTTTTATTTGTGCTTTAAGATGAAAGTTCAAAACATTTTGTGAAATAATTTGTCTGGCTTCAGGAAAGTGAGCTGGTAGCTGTATACAGATGGCATGGATGGAAAATAGTGTTGGGAGTGGGAGAGAGAGGGAATCAATTGGAGATAATGGTTTTCTGAAAGTTTCACAGCCTAATGTTAGCACTGGTGGCTCTAGTATTGATGTTAATCTGGCAATTAAGAAATGTGAAGGGAAAGATAATCTCTCATATGCCAACATCCTACGTTCAAGGAACAAATTTGCGGATGCTCTTGCGCTATATGAGCGGATGCTGGAGAGTGATGGTGGAGATGTAGAAGCACTAATTGGGAAGGGGATATGCTTGCAGATGCAGAATATGGGCAAGCTTGCCTTTGATAGTTTTGCTGAGGCTATCAGGTTGGATCCACAAAATGCCTGTGCCCTTACACATTGTGGTATTCTATGCAAAGAAGAAGGTCGCCTAGTGGAGGCAGCTGAGGTATGTTCATCACAGTTGAGTAGCTCTATGATAAAATAGGATGATATTGTTGTTACTGTTTACAGTTAAAATGTTTTTTGAAGAGTTGATTGATAGATTCTGTCTTGAGTTATATCAAAATAGTATTTTTTGCCTGCATTATATGAAGCTCCTATTTAACTATTAGATTTATTTGTTTATTTTTATACTTTTCTTGGTGGCAATCAGGCACTTACAATGCTTATAATTGCATCAATTATGATCAACCCTGGTTATATCTTGGCATCTTGCGTATGCACTTATCAGTGAAGGTTGCAAAGTCATAGATTATTCCATTATAAGTAGGATAATTTGCAGAGAAGGAACGGTGGTTTTTTGTTGAACTATATATTTCATGGTAACATTTTCAGATCCATGCCTGTTAGAAGTATGAGGTATTGTTGCTTAACTTAGACACCCTTAGTTGCATGTTGTACTTGTTCTTGCCCGTATTATAGAGTTTTAGCTTGTGTTTCTTCGGATTCTTCCTTATTGCATGCTATTTTACCGTGCTGTCATGCTGCTATTTTAAGAAGTTAGTTGACAATTTTGTTTGCAATTCATAACTCCTATCTGATTATTTCACTTGGAGCAGTCATATCAGAAAGCTTTACAAGTGGATCCTTCGTACAAAGCAGCTGCTGAATGCCTGGCCATTGTTTTAACAGATATTGGTACCAACATAAAGCTTGCTGGAAACACTCAGGAGGGAATTCAGAAATATTATGAAGCCCTCAAAATAGATCCACACTATGCTGTAATCCTCTCAGTCTTAGCACAGTGCTTTTGTTAACTAATCTGTTTTCAATTTAATTTTGTCTAAATAATGTTTTGTTTTATTTACTCTCCGCACTTGCAGCCGGCATATTACAACCTCGGTGTTGTCTATTCTGAAATGATGCAATATGATATGGCCCTCAGTTTCTATGAGAAGGCTGCTTCAGAGAGGCCTATGTATGCCGAAGCATATTGCAACATGGGTGTGATATTTAAAAATCGAGGTGATCTGGAAGCAGCTATTGCTTGTTATGAGAGGTAGCACATCAGATCTGCTGGACCTTTTACTTATATTCATGTGCCAAGTTTTGCCTCTAGTTTGCCATATCTTATTGAGCGACTTGACTTGTATTGCTGGTCTGCATGATCTTTGAACTTTTGGCAGGTGTTTAGCTGTTTCACCTAACTTTGACATTGCAAAAAACAATATGGCTATTGCCTTGACAGATTTGGGAACAAAGGTGATTATATGTAGCATTCCTTGTTTTGCTTTGCTGCCTGTTACTCTATGTATGACATCCATTTTCAATCAAGATTTCAGATTAAATACTTCAGATCCAAAAGTGTTTTGCTGGAAAATTTTTCAAGGGTCAAATTGTTCTCATATTTTAATGTGAAATAGTGAATAAAAGTTGACCAAGTTAGCGCGCATCAGCTAAGTTACCCTTGGAACTTTTACACTTAATAGTGAATGTTAAGCAATATATAGTACTTGGTGTAATAGGGTGGAAACTTTTGCTCTTTGCGTGAGAACAGATGCTTTTAACTTTTTTCAAAAGTAGCTTTTTGGAAACCTGTTTACTATTTCATGCAAAGTAGGAACTGTATTTAGAAACAGTGAATGTTCTGTTTTGAGACCAGATTCATTCAACTCTGGGAGACTGTAACCTTCTTTGTTTCTCAATTTCCTCTATTTTATGTAGCGTTATTCATTAGCAGCACTACATTCTTTCTTGCTGATTATTGTTTTCCCTTCCCTGTCTAAAATCTAAGCTATATCTATTCTAGCACATTTCTAATTTTGGTGTATGTAATGATATCCTGACAGCTTTGAATCATTTCTGCACAAATTAGTGAATCACTTTTATTATATTTCTGACTTTGGATTTAATAATGTTTATGTGTAGGTTAAATTGGAAGGGGATATCAATCAAGGCATTGCTTATTATAAGAAAGCTCTGTACTACAATTGGCATTATGCTGATGCCATGTATAATCTTGGGGTTGCTTATGGTGAGATGCTTAAGTTTGACATGGTGAGTATATTTGTATATACAGTATTATAAGTATATAAAGCAGCACATTGGATTGGTTGACAATCAACTTCTACTTTAGGCTATTGTGTTCTATGAGCTTGCTTTCCACTTCAACCCACATTGTGCAGAAGCTTGTAACAATCTAGGAGTTATATATAAAGATCGAGAGAACCTTGATAAAGCTGTAGAATGTTACCAGGTAACAACTACACTCTTATCTTTTCTCTTTTTGCTCTTTTGCTTGTGTGTGTGAAATTCTTATGATGAGTACCTCTAATTATTATCACAATCATCATTGTCACTTGCAGCTGGCTTTGTCAATCAAACCTAACTTTTCACAATCCTTAAATAATCTTGGTGTTGTCTACACTGTCCAGGTTAAGCTCTGGGACACTCTTGAACTTTGGAATTAAGTAGATGTCAGAAGTTAGTAAGTGATTATTTTCTTTTCTTTTTCCAGGGTAAAGTGGATGCTGCTGCAAGCATGATTGAGAAAGCTATACTTGCAAATCCAACATATGCAGAAGCATACAACAACCTAGGTCTCTTTGTTCCTTCTCCCCCTTTTTTATTTGTTTGGCCTTTATGGTTGTGCAATAATATAGAAGTGATTGCCATAGTCAAGGTGCTGTGCTAGTTCGTGTTTGACATGTTGCCAGTATCCATGGAAATTTTATTATTAATGTGTGAAATGATATTCTGATTCAGATCTTTCCAAAATTCCTGGTTGCCAAGAGTCATTTCACAATCAGATGGCTCACTAAAATAACCCATGAGTGAAATGGCTGAGTCATTTTCATGAATGAAATGGTGATTGGTTGCATTTCTAGACTTATCAAGATGGTCAAAATATGAGAAGAAAAAAAAAATTAAATTGGTTTAAGTTAATTATTGTAACATCTCCTTTTTTGATAAGGCAATCTTTTGTTGAAAATCTTCTGACCAGCTATATTAAGATAACCCTAAGATGGTTATAATGCTCATGTTGAATGGGGCCACCATTGACTAGGAGATCATTTTGAACTCTAAAAGGTTCTGTCTGAAGAACTGTTGCTGACTATGTTCATCGTTGAGAATCCCCCCCTCCCCAAAAAGTGGTTGCTTTGTTTTCCTTTCTTCTTCTTTGTTTTATTGAATTTGATTTATATAAAGTGCACTAAACCGTAAAACTCTTATTACAATGTCTGTCATATGCTTATCATTTTGTATTCTTGTGTAGGAGTTCTTTACAGAGATGCTGGTGATATCTCTCTGGCTATTAATGCTTATGAGCAATGTCTGAAGATAGATCCTGATTCTCGAAATGCTGGTCAGGTATGGTGTACTATGGGTGAATGTTTTAATTTCTTTGCTGAGTTCTGTAAGTTCTTATGATGTATGCTTTATATAATTTTTTTCATACCTTACATTTTATCAGAGTTATTATACCTTACAGGCCTGTGTCTTCTGTTTAAGGCACTGGTATAGTTAAGGAATTTGAATTTTTAGGGTTAGACTACAAGTAATAAATCTAGATTGTAAAAGGGTATTGGGAATATTTTTTTCAGCAAGTGATGGATGAATGGATATTGTTCTTTGGAAGATTGGTCTCTGTTATGGTTCTTGAAGCTTTGTGTTCTATGTTGTTATTAAGAATTCAATTCTGTCCTTGTTACTGTGCAGAACCGCTTGCTTGCAATGAATTACATTGATGAAGGACATGATGATAAACTTTTTGAGGCTCACAGGTTACAGCTTTCTCCTATGAACATTTTGTAGACTAATTTTGGTTGTTGATGGAACCTTCCTCAATTTATGTCGTAAGATTTTGCTGTTTATGCATGAGAAGTTACAGTTATGGCCATTCACTGGTCGATTGTTTTGTAGCTCAGAGACAACTCTGAACTGAGATTTGATGAGACTTTATTCAAATTGACATGTTCTCATGCAGGGACTGGGGTAGGCGCTTTATGAGATTATATCCACAATACACATCATGGAACAACTCAAAAGATCTTGAACGACCTCTTGTTATAGGATATGTTTCTCCTGATTATTTTACCCATTCTGTGTCATACTTCATAGAAGCTCCCCTCGTCTATCATGACTATGCCAGTTATAAAGTGATTGTTTATTCTGCAGTTGTCAAGGTATTAGTCTTCTGACAGAGATATTTCTGTAACGTGCATATTACTTGTGTAGGTTACTAATGCATGAACTAGTGCAATAAGTGTTTCTCTCGATGCATTTGTTTCAAATTTTGGTTTCTTCTCTAGGTAAAAGTTCTATTTCAGTCATAATTGATCTATTTGGTAGACAATTTTCCAAAAGCAATAGTGGCCATTTAACTGTTTACAATTGTTTCATACGATGCAGGCAGATGCAAAAACCATTAGATTTAAGGAGAAGGTCCTGAAAAAGGGTGGGATCTGGAGAGACATCTATGGGATTGATGAAAAGAATGTTGCAAGCATGGTCAGAGATGATCAGGTTGATATTTTGGTGGAACTTACTGGTCATACTGCAAACAACAAGTTGGGAATGATGGCGTGTCGACCTGCACCTGTTCAGGCGTGTTCAAAATATCTCTATTATAGTTTAATCCCTTTAATGTTCAGTCATAGCTTTTTTTTTCCCTTTTAATATTTAATATCTTCATCATGTGTTGATCTTCTAAGCTCTATTCAGTACCATGTTGTATATCTGCAGATTTTGAATGTTTGCCTATTATTCGTTGCTTCTTCCCTGTGTATTCTATTGCAAGTTAATACAATTTTATTTTCTTATAGAAATTAAAGAGCAGTTTGGTGGAGAATCGTGTTTAGTTTAGCTTGGCTACTTGCTAATATAAGCTCTTCATTAAAATGAACAATATCTAACTTCTTGATGGGAATTAAAAAGACTAGTATCCAGAAGTAAGATGTTCGTGTCTTTGTATATATTTCTTTAAAAGAAAGTGATTTGTTGAGCGAATGAGTTCTGCACCTGTAAAAAGATGTAGATGTCTTCCAAGTTTTTCTTTTCAAAATAAAAAAAAAAAGTATTCCGTGTTTCTCCATACATATATGTAATGCTAAACTTTAGTCGTCAAGCATGTGATCTGAAGTGGATTAAATATTGTTGATGGCATGCATGTTTCATTCATTGCATTCTTTGTTTGATCTTTACAACTTATATTACTTGATATGCAGGTGTCTTGGATAGGTTATCCCAATACAACTGGCTTGCCTACTATTGACTATAGATTCACTGATTCCCTGGCAGATCCTCCTGATACCAAGCAGAAGTAGATCTCTTCTAGAACTTCTGTGCTTTCTGACTGTTGATATGCATTCGATTAGGAGTACTTGCTAACAAAACTTATTTTCTATTACTCCTTTAAATTTTAGGAATGTTGAGGAGTTAGTTCGACTGCCAGAATGCTTCCTTTGTTATACACCTTCTCCTGAGGCCGGGTCTGTTTCCCTTAGTCCTGCTACATCCAATGGCTTCATTACATTTGGTAGCTTTAACAATCTTGCCAAGGTAGCGATGTGTTTAAATTATATTATTGGTTGTTTACTAGGAACAAATCTTGGAAGTTAAGGCCCTGTTTGGCAGGGTGTTTTTTTGTTTTTAAAAACAATTTTCTTGTTTTTCTGTTTTCTGAAAACAAAAAAACCTGTTTG
>JANHAO010014344.1:0-15422 GCA_026873985.1 Saraca asoca | reverse complement strand
ATGATAGAAGTTTCCTAGTTGACATGAAAAAATCTAAAGTGCATGCTTATGCTAGTAATGAAGATAACTCAGTCTTATGGCACAAAAGACTAACACATTTCAATTATTCCACCTTGAGAAATATGCATTCAAATGAACTAATCTTAAATCTGCCTACTATTTTTCAAAGTATCGATGTGTGTGATATGCGTCAATATAGAAAGCAAAGCAAGCTACCATTTTCAGAAAGCACATGGAGAGCCACCGAGAAGCTGCAGTTAATACACTTTGATTTGCACGGTCCTATGAGTACTTCATCTTTGAATGGCAGCAAATACTTTCTACTATTTATAGATGAGTTCTCTAGGTGGATTTGGGTTTTTTTATTAAAACAAAAGTCAGAAGTATTAGTTATATTTCAAAAGTTCAAAGCCATGGTTGAGAAACAGGTGATTGTCATAAAAAATGGCTCAAAACTGATAATAGTATTGAATATACCTCAAGAAACTTTAATGTTTTTTTGTGAAAAAGAAGGAATTCAACACCAATTGACAGTTCCTTATACTCCTTAACAAAATGGAGTGAATGAGAGGAAAAATAGGTTAGTTATGGAGATGGCTTTATGCTTATTATTTGAGAAGGGGATGCCTAAATATTTTTGGGCCGAAGTTGTCAACACTCAGTTTATTTACTAAATTTGCTACCAACTAAGGCCTTGAAAGGAAAAAATCCCTATAAAGTGTGGCTTGGGAGCAAGCCTTCAATTAATCACCTAAGAGTTATTAGGAGTGTATGCTATGCACATGTGCCTAAAGTAAAGAGGGACAAGTTAGATCAAAGGGCTAAAAACTGGAATTTTTCTGGGTTATGGGAGCAATACTAGAGGATACAAAATTTACAACTTAAAGAATGAAAAGATAATGGTTTGTAGACATGTGAAGTTTGATGATTTTGCAAAGTGGAATTGGAAGACACATAAGGTGGAAGAAATTAACAATTAAGATGGGGAATTCTTACCACAAGATCATGATGAAGCTATGGAAGAAAATGGTTCAAACCATTATGATCATACTGCAGTAAGAGGAACCAGATCTCTTGCTGAAGATTATGATAAATGCAACATAGCCTCACTTGAACCTACTAATTTTGTTGAAGCAACAAGACAAGAGGGTTAGGTGGATGTAATGCAAGAGGAGATTCATATGATTGAGAAGAATGAAACTTGGAGTCTAGTAGACAGACCTAAAACTCAAAGGTCATTGGTGTAAAGTGGGTTTATAGAACCAAACTTAATACAGATGGTTTTGTAAACAAACTTAAAGCTAGACTAGTTGTGAAGGGATACTTTCAGCAATATGGTACAGATTTCTCAGACACTTTTGCACATGTTGCAAGACATGATACGATTAGACTTTTGGTAGCTGTAGTTGCAAAGTTTGGGTGGAAAATTTATCACTTTGATGTCAAATCTGCATTTTTAAATGGTCTTTTAGAAGAAGACATTTATATTGAATAACCAGAAGGATTTCAAATTCAAGGTAGTGAAAACAAGGTGTACAAGCTTCACAAAGCTTTTTATGGCTTAAAACAAGTCCTCGAGCTTAGTACAGTAGAATAGACACCCACTTGCAGCAACAAGGATTTCACAAAAGTGAAAATGAGGCAACACTCTAAGTGAAAGGGGTTGGCAGTAATGTAAAGCTTATTGTATCCTTATATATTGATGATGTCCTAGTAACAGAAGGAGATGTACAATCTTTCTAACAATTTTTTAGCAATATGAAGAATGAGTTTAAAATGTCCAACTTGAGAGAAATGAAGTACTTTTTGGGAATGAAAATTAATCAATTTGAGCTTGGCATTTTCATATCTCAAAAGAAATATACATGGAAACTTTTAAAGAAGTTTCACATGGAAAGATCAGAACTAGTGGCTACGCCTCTGGTAGTCAATGAGAAATTGCCTAAGAATGATGGTGATGATATGGCTAATGCTACAGTTTATAGATGCTTAATTGGTAGCTTGTTGTACCTTGCAATCACTAGACTTGATATCATGTTCTCTGTAAGTTTACCTTAGAGAGGTTTATGCAAAAACCAAGTCAAGTTCATCTTGGTGCTACCAAGAGAGTCTTAAGGTACTTTAAGGGAACAACTAATTTCGGATTGTTATATTTGAAGGAAGATAGTGATAAGTTAGTGGGATATACTAATAGTGATTAGGCTAAGAGTGTAGATAATTCTAAAAGCACTTTTGGCTATTGCTTTTCTCTTGGAAGTAGTGTTTTTTTGTTGGAACTCAAAGAAACAAGAAGTTATGGCTCAATCATCAACTGAAGTAAAATATGTTTTTACATCAAGTGCTACAAATCAAGCTATATGGCTAAGAAAAATCCTTTCAGACTTAGGACAATTCATTAATGAATCCACTAAGAGCTGGGTTGACAATAAGTCAGCCATAGCAATTGCAAAGAATCTCATGCAACATGGAAGAACAAAGTACATAAATGTGCAAATTCATGCAATTCGTGAGGCTGAGAAAAATGAAGAAATCAAGTTGATGCATTGCTGTTCTGAAAACCAAATTGCAAATATAATGACAAAAGCTCTTTCCAAAGTTCAATTTGAATTTTTTAGAGCAAAGCTTGGAGTCTCAAAGAAAAATCTCAAGGAGGAGTGTTAGACTTTGAGATTTTCCTTTGAAACCTAAAAGTTAGCTCCTATATTTTGTTAAGCTAATTAAATCTAGTTACTTTTGGTTGTTAGTTTGTAATTTGGCTGAAATAGACTTGTCATAGTTTGTGTGTTAGATGGGAAAGGTTTTCTAATTTTTGTAGTCTAAATAATGGTTTCTTGTATGGGCTTTTAGCTAATTATGTCTTAATATTTTTAACATGTATATATGACAGAGAAATGAATGAATATGATGAGAAGAAAAACACTTTCCTAATACTCCTTTTTCTTTGCATTTTACTACTGTAGTTTTATGAGTTTTTTAGTTTTATAACAGATGCCATCTTGTACACATGTATAGGAAAGCTTTTGATTCACATCCTTGTGCTATTAGCGATCTATCTTGGCTCATTTCTTGATCAAAATATATGTAAGTTAAGAGAAGTTCTAGAAAATTGGTTGTTTGTAATTAATATGTCAAGATTTCAATGTTGGAAAATTCTCCGATACACTGTGTGCACTATCATAGTCATGCACCAAAACTATGGATCCATTCATAATTGGTTTGACATTTTTGAAGTTTTGGTGTCGCTGGCCTGATTATCTGTTTTTATTGGTTTAATGCATTACTCATTTATGAAAATAGTGTTGAAGAATTTCTCAGTAAGTGTTTGTTAGAATTTTTTCTGATAGACTTGCATAGTTCAGAATATCAATGAAGTCTGAATTATACTAAGGAGATCTCTACTGTACAAAGTGAAAATTTTTTGCATGCGATACAACACACTTGGACGGTGAGAACTCTGCTACGTAATAAGAAAATTGTTTGAGCTTTTAAAGGCAACTGGGTGAAATTTTTTATTTTCAAGGATATTTCCTTACTAGTGTACTGTTGATTATCCAAAGAATCTCTAAAATAGCTTCTTGATTCAACCAAACAAACATCCGACACTTTATGAAGATTATACTTTAAATGTTCAAATATCACTGCTAAATTTTGCAAGGCAATTTAGGGACAGAAACCAAAACTTCAAAAATCCTTTTGAAGGCCAAATTCAACAAACATGGCGAACGTTGCTACCACGAAAGTTGAAGCTCCAATTTCTTTATATTAAAAAAAGATAAAAATTACATTAATTTTTTCTCTGAAGTTTGATGCAACTACACTAACATTTCTTCTATTTTAAAAAATATACGTTCATTTTTTTTAATAAAGACAAGGAAAGCAAATATATATTTAAAATAAAAAAAGAGGTCAATATATATTTATGAAAATAAAAAAAAATAAATATAATCATATTAAATATAAAAAAATGAATGTAATTTATCTTTAAAAAAATTAGAGAGAATTATCAAAACATGAATTTTCTCTTTGCGAAAGTTTTATTGGTGAGGATTAAACCATCGATGGTAACAAAATTTTCCATTTATCCTTGAGTATGATTCTACTGCAAAACTTAGCAAAGGAACAACATTTGAATTATTTAATCCGGAAAGTGCAGCCATCATGAAAAAAATAAAAATAAAAAATTAGGGAAAGTTTCTGCCACTTGACAGTGAATGAAAATCACTATTTTAGTTTTATCGGTTTTTTCTTTAATTCTATGTAAATGGTTCAAACTAAAAAAGTCAAAAAATCTGGTGAGGAATTGTAACTACATTTGTTCAAAGTGGTTGGTGATTTGGGTGAAAAGAAAATTTAATTTCATCCACTCGGTATAGAGTTCTAGGAATCAAGTCTTTTGTTGCAGTGGAATTACCATTGTATGTGTGTTCAAGGGGAAGATTGTTAGTTGCATTTAGTACATTTAATTTATGTGTACTAAACTAGTTAAACGGGACATATTTCATTAAATAAAAGAAAAATAATGTATTAATGTGGAATAAAAAATTTTATATCCTTCTCTTAATTGATTTAATACACATAATTAAATGTATTCATGCATTCATACCTTTTTAAACTATCATTGATTTAATACACATAGCCGGCTAACACCTAAAGAAATCAATGGATATTATTCTTTCATTATACCAAGACTTGCTAAGCTCATTACATGTGGCAGTGTTGTATCTTATACAACAAAATTATCCTTTGTACCATAGAATGCTCCTCATATGGATGTCAAAATAATATTTGTTACAAACCCATAGAAGTGATACTATAATTTAGGATTATGATGACACTTGATCTATTATGATAACTGTTGATGTGACCCTTATTTTGCTAGAGTTTACCATCATGGGTAGGTTTAGTCCAACAAGTTTTCTTTGATAAGTGAGATAGGTCCCAACTCTCTACTTGAAGCTAGTCTTGCTTTCTCCCATTTAACTAGTAGACATTCTTTCTCCTTTGTGATAGGTAGGGTTTGAAATAGTGCATCTACTGAGAGGATTGGCTATATCAGAACAATGGATTCACAGTCAAATTCAGATAAATAATTTCAACTTTTATTTATTTTATAATTTATATGTCATTCATGTTGTATAATATGATTTATTTGACTAAATTTATTTGTAAATTTTATTCAATTGATATCAAAGTTGACTAATCATGTTATGTAGCTGAATTATATGCAAATATGTTCATAAATTATATATTTATGATTTTATGAGGCTGTGAAAATTTTTCAGTTGTTATTTATTCCCCACACTTAAAAAACTATGAGAAATCTTTGATTATTTTACTTTCTTTCAATAATAAATTAAAGAATTTTTTTTTTCTGAATGATTTCTTATGAGTTCTCTAAACAATTTGCACAAATCAATTTCTGAATTTTTTTAAGTTTTGTTAGTTTTTTTAATTCAAAGCTATAGATGAATACTCAGGATTTTCTTGAAAGGGATTTCTTCAAATTAGACACAATTCGGGTTGTTTTTCTCTAAATTGACTTATGGTTCTGTCTCAAATCTGACAAAACCTATAATTTAATTTGATGAAAACAAGTGTGTGTAAATTTTGTGAATGAAAATTTTAAAGAAGAAGACACTTTCGATTTCATTTTTTCAATCTCAAGATCAAAGCATTATTTTCTAGTTTTTGTTCAAATTGAAATAGATTATTATTAGATGTATTTTGGGAAGAAAACCCACAAATCAATTTGGGTGAAATCAGCCAAATTTGGAATCAAGTGGTAACTGGGTACAAGACTAGTCTAAATAACCCGAACCAGAGTAGTTGGGCGAAGAAGATGATCTGGCTGGCACAGCCACAAGCTCATATGCACAGATGATACTTGCAAGTCATGCACCGGCCTGCCTACCTTTGATTGTGGCTATGTTGACAACGTCGGCTTGCACTCTTTGAGATAGATGTTTTGATTATTTAAGTATTAATTTGGCATTTTTTGGGCCTAAAAATTTTGATGGTGATTCCTACATGTTGAACAACAATATAAATTTTTCTCAATATTTTATGATATTTTTTGGTTATTAAATGAATTTTGCATGTTTATATGTATAAAGATGTGACTATGTAGAAATAATATTTACTCATATGCTATGAAATTTTGTGTAATTATATGTTCACCTATTATAGGCTCAATTGCATAAAATTTTGATAAATAAAATTATTTAGTTGAATTAAGGAGAGTAATATAATAATAATAATATCTATATCTTATCGATGTAATATTATTAATATAGTTTTGTTAGTAATAAGATGAGTATTGAAGTTAAAAGTTATGCTTTTAAAATTTTAAACATCCAATCAATGTTTGGTTTTATGAAATAATATTTAATTCTTGTATTACATTATAAAACATTAAATGCCTTGTTAGTGTTTGGTTTGTACTTTATAGTATAATACTATAGAAAATCGCATAGTTAGTGTTTAACAAGGAAAATTGAAGCAAGATCAAGTTATTCATGCATTATATGTGTATATATGATTAATTTTATGAATGATTTTTCTCAGCCTTTGTGCTTATGCAATTGATTTTGATGAAAATATTGAACGGGATGAGCTATAAGGACGGGACTAAGTCACTAAAACTTTATCAAGCAATCGCTAGTTTGGACTTGGCACTAAGAAAAGAAGCGTATGTTAGTAATGCAGACTCTACAACTGAACAAAAGGCCTAAAATAAGAAGTGGACGCACTCTAATGGTCGTGCAACACACAATAGATAAGACCATTAGACAAAATGTTCCTATATCTCAAAAAGTCAAGGCCTTTCTTGATTCCGTTACTGAAAAATACATAAAGTTTGATAAAGTCAAGAAAGGACATTACCTCTCACTGTTTGACAAGATAACTTATGATGGTCTTAATGGAGTACATAAGCATATTATGAGGCTATTCCACTATTACAACAAACTAAAAAGCATGAAAGTTGATTTGGGAGATAGTTTTCTAATCTCGCGTGCACTGAAGTCCTTATCTACTTAGTTTGATGTTCTAAAGATAACTTATAATACCCAAAAGGATAAGTAGACTATCATGAGTTAATATTTGTTGTTCGTCAAGTTGAAGAGGACATGAAGATGGGAAAGATTTAGGAAGTTAATTATGATTACCACAATTTTATTTCAGAATAAGGAATTAGAATACATCAAAAGGACAATAAAGGAAAATCCACTTATGAGAAAACAAAGAGTGAAATGGGTGAACAACACCATAAGTCCAAGAAGTCCCAATTCAAAGGAAATAACAGATTCTGTAAGAAATATGCACACAAAAAGTCAAACTATTTAAAGTATAAAAAGTGGCTTAAAAAGAAGAAGAAAAGCACCCCTCTAGCTGTAATGTGTTTTGAGTTAAATATAGTTGATGTATGATCAAACAATTGGTGGTTGGATACTAGTGCAATGATTCATGTGACAAATTCTTTGCAAGCGCTCAAAAATTTAAGGAAGCCAAGTGATGAAGAGTTGATAGTCTAGCTTGGAAACAACAACAGAGTGCAAGTGGATCATATTGGAGTCATCTTTTTATTTTTATCTCTTGGCCATGTTTTGGAATCAAAAGACATTGTTTATATACCTTCCATGAGAAAGAATTTAAATTTGGTTGTCATATTAGACCGTGATGGATATTCTTGCCACTTTGGTAATAGAAAATTTGATTTACTTTATGAGCCCTTTGTTGTTGGTTCTAGTCCATTATGTGATAGGTTGTATAAAATAAATATAGACCCCAATTTCACTAACTCCATTAATACCATTATTGGAAAGAAGAGGGACTGAACTGATGAGATCCTTAATGTTGTGGCATAGACACTTAGGGCACATATCAATAAAGAGAATGCAAAGACTAATAAAAGAAAGGGTTCTTCATGATATGAACTTCTTAGATTTTGAAACATGCATAGATTACATCGAGGGAAAGCTCCTTACTAAAGCTAAAAAGGGAAAAAGAAGTAGAAAATAGAATGTTCTTAAGCTAATCCACACTAACATCAGTGGGCTAATTATGTCTAGTGTGATGGGTGGTTTCAAATACTTCATCAACTTCATTGACAAATGTTCTAGATTTAGATAGGTTGAAATACTTAGTGAGAAATCTAAATCGTTGAATGCCTTCAAGACATTGAAGGACTGCAGTTGAACACAAACTGAGAAAGAAGATGAAGTATGTCAATTTTGATAAAGGTGGTGAGTATTATGGTGTATATGATGAAACAAGGTAAACCCTAGTCCTTTTGCTGAATATCTACAAGAATATGGAATTGAAGTAAGCTACACCATGCCAAGGACACTAGAATATAATGATATTGTAGAAAGAAGAAATTAGACATTTATAGATTTATTGAGATGAATGTTAACCCATTCTTCTTTACCAGAATTCTTATGGGGTGATGCTTTGGAAATGGCTAGATAAATTTTGAATCAAGTTCCAAGCGAGTTAGTGCCTAAGACACCTTATGAATTGATTATGGGAGAAAGCCTAGTTTGAAGCATTTCTATGTTTGTGGTTGTAAAGCTAAAATGAGGCTATATGTTCCATTTACATAGAAGCTTGATTCAAAAATCACTACTAGTTTCTTCGTTGGTTATTACAATGGCTCTAGAGGCTACAGGTTCTATTGTCCAACCCATTCTACCAGGATTGTTGAATTAGATTATGCTATTTACATTGTAATAAAATTCACTATTTTTGACAGATTTTTCTAATGAAAATGTCTATTGGAAAAATTTTTAAAATCCAACGTACATTAAAATCTATCAGAAAATGGGCACAAATTTTAAAAAATTCTATTTGCTTCTTCCAATATGTTGATGGTGGATTTTGGTTCAATTTGAATCTAGCCAATGGAGGAGGTTCTTCAAGAACTTGAGCCATTCTATGGTCTTCAAGGCCATGAAAAGAGTGTTGAATGGTAGGAGGAAAAGGGGAAAATGAGGAGAAATGCACATAGTTTAACATGATTTAACTAAATCTGAACGGTATCAGACCCTACATCTATAGAGATATTTTTTATTATATTGAATGAGTGCTTACAAAGCTTTTGCTATGGCTTCTGGTAGAGTTTCTACTAGTTTTCTCCTTTCTCTACTCTCTTTTTACAATGACTCTAGCCCCCCATTTATAGGAGCACAAAGGGGTACAAATGGGACTAAATTAACTGTGTATCTATTACATGAAATATTAAATGTACAAGACACCTAGGGTACTAGAGACTGGCTTCTACAAGTTGTTTCTACAAGTGGGTCCCGATGGCTGTATTTGCAAAATGATAGTACAAGTTGTTTATTGGTTTTATGCTCAACTTCAATGAGCTTTTGGCTGAAAGGGGCTATGTTGACACGACCTTGAGCTTGCACGTTACGGTTATCACTGGTTCCCAACTTCGAGCTCATTTGGCTAGTGAGCTCAGGTCTTCCATGAGCTGAAGGCTTTTATACAGTGATCTGCCAAACTCGTCACTTGGTTAGATTTGGCTTTCCCTAGGCTTTTGCTAGCCTATTGCACAGTACCAATTTCTACTAATAACATTAGCCCCCTAACTCTCATTTTGCTTTGCGAGCTAGGAGTTAGACTTCCGCTGGCAAAGGCATGTGTAATGATGATATATCATAGATCTTAGCTCTATCTTGAGTATGTGTTCCCCTTTGTGAGGTGCGCTTCTAGCTAGCTGGAGTTTTGTAAGTGTTGACGGTGAAATTCGATTCGTATGAAGGATTCAAACTTCAGCCAACAGGGAGGAGTTCTGGAAACCAATGCTGCTCTTGAAGTATAGAAGAGAAAGGATCGAGAGGGAGAAAGGGAAAAAGGGTAACAATTTTAATGTGGTTCGGCTAAATCCAGACTGCACCGGACCCTACGTCCACGGTGGAGATTTTACTGATGTCTTGTAACTTGGTAGAGTTTCTACTTACAAGGATTGGCCTCTCCCCCTCTTCTAATAAGGCAACCTTATTTATAGAGGAAGGAGGGGGTACATGCATTAATTACAAGCTATAGTTATATTACGTCAAGTAATAAATGAGAAAAGATAGAAAAAGATTACAGACTAGGCATTGCTGAACATAGGCTGCAGAATGGTCTTCCCAGGTTGGCGATAGGCCTAAACCTGTCGGCATCTGATGCTTGGAATTATTGTGCTGAGCAAGATGCTTGGGCACCCCGAGCGGGAATCCTTAGCTTGGGGGAGCACGGAGACTGCTGCGAGCCTCGTGGCTTCCTTGCCGCCTCACTAGAACGCTGCCTCGCTAGGCATGGGAAGTTATTTCATAGGATGCACTAAATGCCCTTGCAGCATTACTGTATTGCGATGAACGAGGCGAGACTGGTGCACAGGAGTACTTTGTTGTTGTCACTTTCGAAGTGAGGGACTTGGCCTTGATCGTGCTCAAGAACTCGTCCTCGCGAGGTCATTTTTTGTATGTAACAGTAAGACTTAGAAAACTGCATGGATAAGCTTTTGTGGCTGGGCCTTTATCCGACCCATTCCAGTTTCAAGTCCGAAAGATATTTCTAATGTTGATCATAGGCGATTGTGTAGTCAAAGCCTTTCAAATCATCCTGCCTTTTCATTTCTCTAAGTTAAATGCGTCTTATGGTAATTAGTGTGTTGGCCTCATTTTCTTCCAAGCCATTTAATGAGAGTGGTTGGGTGTTCCTTTTTGAATCCTTTGGCTCCTTTAGGCTGAGCCTATTTAAAGTATGAGGAATCCTCTTCTTTTCTTAGAGAGTGTTCAAATGGCAGTTTCAGATAAACCCTATGATATCCCGATATTCTCCCTTTTGAGTGAGGCATATATGGTCTACTGCATAAGGAACTTCAATGTCCACACTTTTCCTGTAATATGGAGGGATTTCATATGGATCCTAGATTACATCGTCACATTTGTGAGGTTTCTCCTTTTCTACTGCTCCGATGGGCTTTCTCAAACTCTCCCACCTTTAAGAATCAAGACTAGAGGAAGAAGACTAAAGGCTTAGGCGGGTCGAGAAGTTTCCAATCGGTAAAGGTTTATCCTTTGGTGGCTTGCCTTCTAATTAGGAGCTTTCCTCTTGTACGCCAGTCCTTCTTCCAAAAGAGCCAGCTATGGCTTTTATTGAGTAACTTTTTTTGACTTTTATTTTGACTTTTTGTGATGTATATGTACCTCGTTAAGGCTTTTTGTTGAATAAAATCTTCTTTTTCCCTTTAACATTCAGTTGTTTCATCTTGTAATTCTCAAACAACAAATGTTAATTCTACATAAAAATAATCAAATAGCCAATTGGCAATACCTTTGATCAACCAATAAATTTGATTTGAATATAAGTAAGTAATATGTGAATAAGTCAAATGGTACTAAAGCGCATGATCGCACAAAAGCTGTGAAATTTAGTTCGCATGATAGTTGCGAAATGCAGGTCACATGATAGCTGTGAAATTTAGGTCGCATGATAGTTGTGAAATTCAAGTTATGTGCATATGGTGACTAAGAAAGTTACTCAAATGCACAATAAGGTCATTGTGTGTGCACGGTGGCTAAGAAAGTTGCTTGTACGTGTGAGCTTTTAATTGCACACATGCAGTATGATAGTTATGAAATTCAAGTCACATGCATATGGTGTCTAAGAAAGTTTCTCGTATGCACAATAAGGTTAATGCACGGGCACGGTGGCTAAGAAAATTACTCATATGTGTGAGCTTTTAATTGTACACATGTGGTGGCTAAGAAAGTTACTCGTATGTATGATAAGATTGCAATGCATGGTGGCTAAAAAAGTTTCTCGTACATGCAAGTTTTTAATTGCACACATGTGGTGGCTAAGAAAGTTACTTGCATGTATGATAAAATTGCAACACATGGTGGCTAAGAAAGTTGTTTGTACGTGTAGTAAGGTTGCTGCACGTGCACGGTGGCTAAGAAAGTTACTCATACACACGAGCTTTTAATTGCACACATGAGGTGGCTAAGAAAGTTCTCCCATGTATGATAAAATTGCAATGCATGGTGGCTAAGAAAGTTGCTTGTATGTGCAAGCTTTTAATTTGCACACATGCATATGATGGCTAAAAAAGTTGCTCATATGCATGGTGAGATCGCTATGTGCATGCAGTGGCTAAGAAAGTTGCTTGCATGCATGAGCTTTTAGATTGCATGAGAGTTGCAAAGTTCAATCGCATGAAAGCTGTGAAGTTCGATAACATGAAAGCTGCAAAGATTCAATCACTAATTGTGAAGCTTAATCGTAATTTGAGGCTTGATTTGTAAAACATGGATTTCTCATAATCTTGAGATCGAGTTAAGCACTTTTCAAAATTTTTCAAAAGAACCTATATGAATCAAGCTACAAAAGATCTGGGATGCTTCTGCCTATTGGATTACAAGCTTAGTACATGGTTCTTACTACAGCTAGCTGCTTTTGTTTAGGATCTCGTTAAGGTTGAAGAAGCTGCTACGCTACAGGTTGTAACACATATTCTCTCAAATGCCCTCTTTTAATTAGATCCTCAATGGCATCTTTAAGAGCTCGACAATCCAAAGTGTTATGTCCCACTTTATTATGATATACATAGAATTTGTTCATGCTTCTGCCTGCATGAGGTACCCACAAAGGAGCAAGAGTCTTGAAGTCTTCTTTATTCCTTTCTGCTACATAAATTCTGTTAGGAGTATCTGATAAGACACTATAGTGTTTGTGATGAGCCAGTTGCTGAGGTCACTCGACCTTGGCCTTCTTTGTGAGCTAGGATTTAGGGTCGTTTTTCACGTCCTCACGACTACTTTTCTTTTTATTTTGACTAGGGTTGTTTGGTTTGGGTTTCTTTGTACCAAATGTCTCCTCTCACCTGATTTGTTTGGTAGCTTAATCATAAAATTCTCCTAGATCCGCTACTGGGGACTTATATATACTTTTATATAGCTTATTGTCTTTCCAGAGTCTAGGAGATATCGCCATTAAAATGCTTTCATAGGACGGGCTTCCACATTGTTATCTCATGCCTGAATCGAGCAATGTGGTCTTTTAAAGACTCATGCTTTTGTTGGAAGATCATGGCAAGGTGGCAAGGGGTGCAAGCTACCTCTTCAGCGCTCTGTAGTGGTTAAGAAATTTTTGCTAACATTCTTCCCAACTATTGATACTACAGGTCTAGAGGTTCTTAAACCAAGCTCGAGGGGCATCTTCCAGGGTAACGGGAAAGACACAACACTTGATCAGGGGATTTCCTATCCAAAGATCCATCTAATTGTTAAACATGTTTAAGTGATTGTGTGGATCGTTGTTTCCATTATAAAATGGAAAGGTGGGAATTTTGAGCTTTTAGGGGAGAGGCCCCATTTCGATCTTCATAGAGAAGGAAGTTCATTCCTTGGCATGGCCCCAGTCACCTCGAGCTCGGGGGTGCACCTCTGGTTGTTTCACCCTTTGGAATAATTCTTCCACCATCAATGGCAATCCTTTAGACTTCTAATTGAAGTATTGGCGACTTCTCGTGTCCTCATCATCTTGGGGGGAGTGGTTTGAGACACATTCATGACTGGTTTTGTTTGAAGTTCTAACTCGCTGTTGCTGGGAGATAATTCTGGGTGTGATGACTTTTGTTTGTCTTCACACACTTTGGGCCTGTGCCTGAGCCAACATTTGAAATGCTTCAGCCATCCTCTTTATTGAGCTTTCAAATGCTTCTCAGCAAGGAAATTCAAGTGCTTTCTTCAACTCTTCAAATGCTCTTTGGCATTATGTATTAAATTCAAAGGCTCTATCATGCTCAAGAAGCATACACAGGGGCCTTGCAATTTTAGAGAAATCCTTGATAAATCTCCTATAGAATCCAGCATGTCCTAAGAAACTTCTAATTCCTTTTATTGAAATTGGTGGTGGGAGCTTCTCAATAACCTCAACCTTGGCTCTATCCACTTCAATTCCCTTCTTTCACACTTTATAACCTAAAACAATACCTTTTTGGACCATGAAATGGCATTTCTCCCAATTTAGCACTAAGTTTGTTTCTTCACAGCGTTCCAAAACCCTTTCTAGATTCAATAGACAATCTTTAAAGGACTCTCTAAATACTAAAAAGTCATCCATGAATTGTTAGTCTAAAATAGGTGCTTTAGAGTCAATTTGATTGAGTTTTATTGCATCTATGACTATACTTTCTATGAATTTGGATATTAAAGGTTAAATATTCATCTTGTATTGCATATCATGTTCATGCATAATCAAGAAGTTCATTTGATCAATCCTATAAAAGGGTTATGGGATTGTGAAGGTGATCATTAATGGCTAACTTCTGTACCAAAATGACACTAGTCAAGATTTGATAATTGAGCATTATTAAGATCTGTTGAGACTAGACGATGTGGTATTTCTTATTTGATGAGCAACTGACCCCACAGGCTGAGGTGCAAGTGAGTTACATTTGAATACACACGTAGACACGACTCAGTTAGTTTAGAGAAACGTAACTAACAATTGTGATCTTGTCTGACCTATATGGAGATACTGTGTAGAGCTACGTCAACAGTTAATCTCCAGTGGTGATCGTATGATTGATCCTTTGACTTGAGAATGTAGGATGTCTTTTACATGGAAGGTTATACTTTGATCAAGTCAAACATGACTCTAACCATGAGGGCCAATAAAGGCTTATGTTAGGCATTTCTGGAAATGTAGTTAGACATTGCCTAATCAAGATAGGATTCATTATCACTCTTTGGAGTTGATATCTGATAGTCACTCAATGAATTAGTTTGACTGATGAAATTCTTGCAAGATTGAATAAGACTCAAATAGGATTTGAGTGCTCGAATTCATTTAAGTCAAATAATTCACGAGGTTAAGAAACTATGATTAGTTATAGAGGTTGACTGTTATCCATACCTTTGACTAATCAGGATATAGGTAATGAAGGGATTATATCATGCATAATGTGTTAGACACATTGAGATCATTCACAGACAAGCTTGTCACTTTGAAGACTCTTACCGAAAATTAGGTAGCTATAATGGCTTGCTAGAGTCCTCTTATAGCTTAAAGTCTAAGTAATTAATTTGGAAAATTAATATGCCTTCAAATGGTTTGAAGGGCATTTTGGACCTTTACCAATATTTCGGGGGCCTACTGGGTCACACACATAATGGAGAACAATATGGCCAAAGTTTGGACATATTGTATGTCTAAGGACTAAATGGAAAAGGGCAGAAATTAGGACTGAAAATAGTTTTCAAGGACCAAAATGTAATTTACTGAAATTGCTAGGGCCAAGTTGTAGTTCAATGAAACTATGGGGGCATTTTTACAAATATGTGATAACTCTATGAAAATAGAGTTATCTTAATGTTCCTAGACTTAAATTATTGAAGTATAAGAGTGATTCTTTGTAAATA